>JAJLQT010000075.1:0-113359 GCA_024516245.1 Peziza echinospora | reverse complement strand
TAGGGGCAAGCAGTGCATGGTCAACCACCAATGTGGTGTTGTTAGAGTTGTTCCTGGAGGAGTTCAACATGTTTGTTCGATTGCAGGTGGTTGCAGAGCTCTAGCATCACTATCGGTCAAGCTTCATGCAACAATATTGAGCGTCACCTACATGCGTCCTTCTGACAACTATCATCACTCGAACCCACAAGCACGCAAGACAAACACTCCATAGTCACACTTTCAGAGTGGAATATAGGCCTACTTGATGGGTTGAATTGATTGCACCAGGTCCCAGGACTTCAACTTGACTATTGGTAGAGTTGTGCACAACATGGCTGCAAACCGCCATGGTCGCACATGCTAGAGTGCAAGCAGCGCATGGTCAACCACCAATGTGGAGTTGTTAGAGTTGTTCCTGGAGGAGTTCAACATGTTCGTTCGATTGCAGGTGGTTGCAGAGCTCTAGCATCACTATCGGTCAAGTTTCATGCAACAATATCGAGCGTCACCTACATGCATCCTTCCGACAACTATCAACACTCAGACCCACAAGCACGCAAGACAAGCACTCTAAAGTCACACTTTCAGAGTGGAATATAGGCCTACTTGACTGGCTGAATTGATTGCACCAGGTCCCAGGACTTCAACTTGAATATTGGTGGAGTTGGTCACAGCATGGCTCCAAACCGCCATGGTGGCACATGCTAAAGGGCAAGCAGTGCATGGTGAACAACCAATGTGGAGTTGTTAGAGTTGTTCCTTGAGGAGTTCAACATGTTCGTTCGATTGCAGGTGGTTGCAGAGCTCCAGCATCACTATCGGTCAAGTTTCATGCAACAATATCGAGCATCACCTACATGCGTCGTTCTAACAACTATGAACACTCAGACCCACAAGCACGCAAGACAAACACTCCATAGTTACACTTCCAGAGTGGAATATAGGCCTACTTGACGGCCTGAATCGATTGCACCAGGTCCCAGGACTTCAACTTGAATATTGGTGGAGTTGTTCATAGCATGGCTCCAAACCGCCATGGTCGCACATGCTAGGGGGCAAGCAGTGCATGGTCAACCACCAATGTGGTGTTGTTAGAGTTGTTCCTGGAGGAGTTCAACATGTTTGTTCGATTGCAGGTGGTTGCAGAGCTCTAGCATCACTATCGGTCAAGCTTCATGCAACAATATTGAGCGTCACCTACATGCGTCCTTCTGACAACTATCATCACTCGAACCCACAAGCACGCAAGACAAACACTCCATAGTCACACTTTCAGAGTGGAATATAGGCCTACTTGATGGGTTGAATTGATTGCACCAGGTCCCAGGACTTCAACTTGACTATTGGTAGAGTTGTGCACAACATGGCTGCAAACCGCCATGGTCGCACATGCTAGAGTGCAAGCAGCGCATGGTCAACCACCAATGTGGAGTTGTTAGAGTTGTTCCTGGAGGAGTTCAACATGTTCGTTCGATTGCAGGTGGTTGCAGAGCTCTAGCATCACTATCGGTCAAGTTTCATGCAACAATATCGAGCGTCACCTACATGCATCCTTCCGACAACTATCAACACTCAGACCCACAAGCACGCAAGACAAGCACTCTAAAGTCACACTTTCAGAGTGGAATATAGGCCTACTTGACGGCCTGAATCGATTGCACCAATTCCCAGGACTTCAACTTAAATATTGGTGGAGTTGTGCACAACATGGCTTTAAACCGCCATGGTCGCACATGCTAGAGTGCAAGCAGCGCATGGTCAACCACCAACGTGGAGTTGTTATAGTTGTTCCTGGAGAAGTTCAACATGTTCATTCGATTGCAGGTGGTTGCAGAGCTCTAGCATCACCATCGGTCAAGTTTCATGCAACAATATCGAGCGTCACCTACATGCATCCTTCCAACAACTATTAACACTCAAACCCACAAGCACGCGAGACAAGCACTCTAAAGTCACACTTTCAGAGTGGAATATAGGCCTACTTGATGGCCAGAATCGATTGCACCAGGTCCCAGGACTTCAACTTGAATATTGGTGGAGTTGTGTCACACGTTGTCTGCGTTGACACACATGCCACTTCATGACAACTATCATCACTCGAACCCACAAGCACGCAGGACAAGCACTCTAAAGTTACACTTCCAGAGTGGAATATGGGCCTACGTGACGGCCTGAATCGATTGCACCAGGTCCCAGGACTTCAACTTGATTATTGGTGAAGTTGTTCACAGCATGGCTCCAAACCGCCATGGTCGCACATGCTAAAGGGCAAGCAGTGCATGGTCAACCACCAATGTGGTGTTGTTAGAGTTGTTCCTTGAGGAGTTCAACATGTTCGTTCGATTGCAGGTGGTTGCAGAGCTCCAGCATCACTATCGGTCAAGTTTCATGCAACAATATCGAGCATCACCTACATGCGTCGTTCTAACAACTATGAACACTCAGACCCACAAGCACGCAAGACAAACACTCCATAGTTACACTTCCAGAGTGGAATAAAGGCCTACTTGACGGCCTGAATCGATTGCACCAGGTCCCAGGACTTCAACTTGAATATTGGTGGAGTTGTTCACAGCATGGCTCCAAACCGCCATGGTCGCACATGCTAAAGGGCAAGCAGTGCATGGTCAACCACCAATGTGGTGTTGTTAGAGTTGTTCCTGGAGGAGTTCAACATGTTTGTTCGATTGCAGGTGGTTGCAGAGCTCCAGCATCACTATCGGTCAAGTTTCATGCAACAATATCGAGCATCACCTACATGCGTCGTTCTAACAACTATGAACACTCAGACCCACAAGCACGCAAGACAAGCACTTATAGTTACACTTCCAGAGTGGAATATAGGCCTACTTGACGGCCTGAATCGATTGCACCAGGTCCCAGGACTTCAACTTGAATATTGGTGGAGTTGTTCACAGCATGGCTCCAAACCGCCATGGTCGCACATGCTAAAGGGCAAGCAGTGCATGGTCAACCACCAATGTGGTGTTGTTAGAGTTGTTCCTGGAGGAGTTCAACATGTTTGTTCGATTGCAGGTGGTTGCAGAGCTCTAGCATCACTATCGGTCAAGTTTCATGCAACATCATCCATCTTGAATGTTATGCGTCATTCCGACAACTATCATCACTCAAACCCACAAGCACGCAAGACAAGCACTCTAAAGTCAGACTTTCAGAGTGGAATATAGGCCTACTTGACGGCCTGAATCGATTGCACCAATTCCCAGGACTTCAACCTAAATATTGGTGGAGTTGTGCACAACATGGCTTTAAACCGCCATGGTCGCACATGCTAGAGTGCAAGCAGCGCATGGTCAACCACCAACGTGGAGTTGTTTTAGTTGTTCCTGGAGGAGTTCAACATGTTCGTTTGATTGCAGGTGGTTGCAGAGCTCTAGCATCACCATCGGTCAAGTTTCATGCAACAATATCGAGCGTCACCTACATGCATCCTTCCAACAACTATTAACACTCAAACCCACAAGCACGCAAGACAAGCACTCTAAAGTCACACTTTCAGAGTGGAATATAGGCCTACTTGACGGCCAGAATCGATTGCACCAGGTCCCAGGACTTCAACTTGAATATTGGTGGAGTTGTGTCACACGTTGTCTGCGTTGACACACATGCCACTTCATGACAACTATCATCACTCGAACCCACAAGCACGCAAGACAAGCACTCTAAAGTCACACTTCCCAAGTGGAATATAGGCCTACTTGACGGCCTGAATCGATTGCACCAGGTCCTAGGACTTCAACTTGAATATTGGTGGAGTTGTTCACAGCATGGCTCCAAACCGCCATGGTTGCACATGCTAGGGGGCAAGCAGTGCATGGTCAACCACCAATGTGGTGTTGTTAGAGTTGTTCCTGGAGGAGTTCAACATGTTTGTTCGATTGCAGGTGGTTGCAGAGCTCTAGCATCACTATCGGTCAAGCTTCATGCAACAATATTGAGCGTCACCTACATGCGTCCTTCTGACAACTATCATCACTCGAACCCACAAGCACGCAAGACAAACACTCCATAGTCACACTTTCAGAGTGGAATATAGGCCTACTTGACGGGCTGAATTGATTGCACCAGGTCCCAGGACTTCAACTTGAATATTGGTAGAGTTGTGCACAACATGGCTGCAAACCGCCATGGTCGCATATGCTAGAGTGCAAGCAGCGCATGGTCAACCACCAATGTGGAGTTGTTAGAGTTGTTCCTGGAGGAGTTCAACAAGTTCGTTCGATTGCAGGTGGTTGCAGAGCTCTATCATCACTATTGGTCAAGTTTCATTCAACAATATTGAGCGTCACCTACATGCGTCCTTCAGAGAACTATCAACACCTGAACCCACAAGCAGGCAAGACAAACACTTTGATGTCACACTTTCAGAGTGGAATATAGGCCTACTTGGCGGGCTGAATTGATTGCACCAGGTCCCAGGACTTCAACTTGAATATTGGTAGAGTTGTGCACAACATGGCTGCAAACCGCCATGGTTGCACATGCTAGAGTGCAAGCAGCGCATGGTCAACCACCAATGTGGAGTTGTTAGAGTTATTCCTGGAGGAGTTCAACAAGTTCGTTCGATTGCATGGTGGTTGCAGAGCTCCAGCATCACTATCGGTCAAGTTTCATGCAACATCATCCATCTTGAATGTTATGCGTCATTCCGACAACTATCATCACTCGAACCCACAAGCACGCAAGACAAACACTCCATAGTCACACTTTCAGAGTGGAATATAGGCCTACTTGACGGGCTGAATTGATTGCACCAGGTCCCAGGACTTCAACTTGAATATTGGTAGAGTTGTGCACAACATGGCTGCCAACCGCCATGGTTGCACATGCTAGAGTGCAAGCAGCGCATGGTCAACCACCAATGTGGAGTTGTTAGAGTTGTTCCTGGAGGAGTTCAACATGTTTGTTCGATTGCAGGTGGTTGCAGAGCTCCAGCATCACTATCGGTCAAGTTTCATGCAACATCATCCATCTTGAATGTTATGCGTCATTCCGACAACTATCATCACTCGAACCCACAAGCACGCAAGACAAGCAATTTGAAGTCACACTTTCAGAGTGGAATATAGGCCTACTTGACGGGCTGAATTGATTGCACCAGGTCCCAGGACTTCAACTTGAATATTGGCAGAGTTGTGCACAACATGGCTGCAAACCGCCATGGTCGCACATGCTAGAGTGCAAGCAGCGCATGGTCAACCACCAACGTGGAGTTGTTTTAGTTGTTCCTGGAGGAGTTCAACATGTTCGTTTGATTGCAGGTGGTTGCAGAGCTCTAGCATCACCATCGGTCAAGTTTCATGCAACAATATCGAGCACCTACATGCATCCTTCCAACAACTATTAACACTCAAACCCACAAGCACGCAAGACAAGCACTCTAAAGTCACACTTTCAGAGTGGAATATAGGCCTACTTGACGGCCAGAATCGATTGCACCAGGTCCCAGGACTTCAACTTGAATATTGGTGGAGTTGTGTCACACGTTGTCTGCATTGACACACATGCCACTTCATGACAACTATCATCACTCGAACCCACAAGCACGCAAGACAAGCACTCTAAAGTCACACTTCCCAAGTGGAATATAGGCCTACTTGACGGCCTGAATCGATTGCACCAGGTCCTAGGACTTCAACTTGAATATTGGTGGAGTTGTTCACAGCATGGCTCCAAACCGCCATGGTTGCACATGCTAGGGGGCAAGCAGTGCATGGTCAACCACCAATGTGGTGTTGTTAGAGTTGTTCCTGGAGGAGTTCAACATGTTTGTTCGATTGCAGGTGGTTGCAGAGCTCTAGCATCACTATCGGTCAAGTTTCATGCAACATCATCCATCTTGAATGTTATGCGTCATTCCGACAACTATCATCACTCGAACCCACAAGCACGCAAGACAAGCAATTTGAAGTCACACTTTCAGAGTGGAATATAGGCCTACTTGACGGGCTGAATTGATTGCACCAGGTCCCAGGACTTCAACTTGAATATTGGCAGAGTTGTGCACAACATGGCTGCAAACCGCCATGGTCGCACATGCTAGAGTGCAAGCAGCGCATGGTCAACCACCAACGTGGAGTTGTTTTAGTTGTTCCTGGAGGAGTTCAACATGTTCGTTTGATTGCAGGTGGTTGCAGAGCTCTAGCATCACCATCGGTCAAGTTTCATGCAACAATATCGAGCGTCACCTACATGCATCCTTCCAACAACTATTAACACTCAAACCCACAAGCACGCAAGACAAGCACTCTAAAGTCACACTTTCAGAGTGGAATATAGGCCTACTTGACGGCCAGAATCGATTGCACCAGGTCCCAGGACTTCAACTTGAATATTGGTGGAGTTGTGTCACACGTTGTCTGCATTGACACACATGCCACTTCATGACAACTATCATCACTCGAACCCACAAGCACGCAAGACAAGCACTCTAAAGTCACACTTCCCAAGTGGAATATAGGCCTACTTGACGGCCTGAATCGATTGCACCAGGTCCTAGGACTTCAACTTGAATATTGGTGGAGTTGTTCACAGCATGGCTCCAAACCGCCATGGTTGCACATGCTAGGGGGCAAGCAGTGCATGGTCAACCACCAATGTGGTGTTGTTAGAGTTGTTCCTGGAGGAGTTCAACATGTTTGTTCGATTGCAGGTGGTTGCAGAGCTCTAGCATCACTATCGGTCAAGCTTCATGCAACAATATTGAGCGTCACCTACATGCGTCCTTCTGACAACTATCATCACTCGAACCCACAAGCACGCAAGACAAACACTCCATAGTCACACTTTCAGAGTGGAATATAGGCCTACTTGACGGGCTGAATTGATTGCACCAGGTCCCAGGACTTCAACTTGAATATTGGTAGAGTTGTGCACAACATGGCTGCAAACCGCCATGGTCGCACATGCTAGAGTGCAAGCAGCGCATGGTCAACCACCAATGTGGAGTTGTTAGAGTTGTTCCTGGAGGAGTTCAACAAGTTCGTTCGATTGCAGGTGGTTGCAGAGCTCTATCATCACTATTGGTCAAGTTTCATTCAACAATATTGAGCGTCACCTACATGCGTCCTTCAGAGAACTATCAACACCTGAACCCACAAGCAGGCAAGACAAACACTTTGATGTCACACTTTCAGAGTAGAATATAGGCCTACTTGGCGGGCTGAATTGATTGCACCAGGTCCCAGGACTTCAACTTGAATATTGGTAGAGTTGTGCACAACATGGCTGCAAACCGCCATGGTTGCACATGCTAGAGTGCAAGCAGCGCATGGTCAACCACCAATGTGGAGTTGTTAGAGTTATTCCTGGAGGAGTTCAACAAGTTCGTTCGATTGCATGGTGGTTGCAGAGCTCCAGCATCACTATCGGTCAAGTTTCATGCAACATCATCCATCTTGAATGTTATGCGTCATTCCGACAACTATCATCACTCGAACCCACAAGCACGCAAGACAAACACTCCATAGTCACACTTTCAGAGTGGAATATAGGCCTACTTGACGGGCTGAATTGATTGCACCAGGTCCCAGGACTTCAACTTGAATATTGGTAGAGTTGTGCACAACATGGCTGCCAACCGCCATGGTCGCACATGCTAGAGTGCAAGCAGCGCATGGTCAACCACCAACGTGGAGTTGTTTTAGTTGTTCCTGGAGGAGTTCAACATGTTCGTTTGATTGCAGGTGGTTGCAGAGCTCTAGCATCACCATCGGTCAAGTTTCATGCAACAATATCAAGCGTCACCTACATGCATCCTTCCAACAACTATTAACACTCAAACCCACAAGCACGCAAGACAAGCACTCTAAAGTCACACTTTCAGAGTGGAATATAGGCCTACTTGACGGCCAGAATCGATTGCACCAGGTCCCAGGACTTCAACTTGAATATTGGTGGAGTTGTGTCACACGTTGTCTGCGTTGACACACATGCCACTTCATGACAACTATCATCACTCGAACCCACAAGCACGCAAGACAAGCACTCTAAAGTCACACTTCCCAAGTGGAATATAGGCCTACTTGACGGCCTGAATCGATTGCACCAGGTCCCAGGACTTCAACTTGAATATTGGTAGAGTTGTGCACAACATGGCTGCAAACCGCCATGGTCGCACATGCTAGAGTGCAAGCAGCGCATGGTCAACCACCAATGTGGAGTTGTTAGAGTTGTTCCTGGAGGAGTTCAACATGTTTGTTCGATTGCAGGTGGTTGCAGAGCTCTAGCATCACTATCGGTCAAGCTTCATGCAACAATATTGAGCGTCACCTACATGCGTCCTTCTGACAACTATCATCACTCGAACCCACAAGCACGCAAGACAAACACTCCATAGTCACACTTTCAGAGTGGAATATAGGCCTACTTGACGGGCTGAATTGATTGCACCAGGTCCCAGGACTTCAACTTGAATATTGGTAGAGTTGTGCACAACATGGCTGCAAACCGCCATGGTCGCACATGCTAGAGTGCAAGCAGCGCATGGTCAACCACCAATGTGGAGTTGTTAGAGTTGTTCCTGGAGGAGTTCAACAAGTTCGTTCGATTGCAGGTGGTTGCAGAGCTCTATCATCACTATTGGTCAAGTTTCATTCAACAATATTGAGCGTCACCTACATGCGTCCTTCAGAGAACTATCAACACCTGAACCCACAAGCAGGCAAGACAAACACTTTGATGTCACACTTTCAGAGTGGAATATAGGCCTACTTGGCGGGCTGAATTGATTGCACCAGGTCCCAGGACTTCAACTTGAATATTGGTAGAGTTGTGCACAACATGGCTGCAAACCGCCATGGTTGCACATGCTAGAGTGCAAGCAGCGCATAGTCAACCACCAATGTGGAGTTGTTAGAGTTATTCCTGGAGGAGTTCAACAAGTTCGTTCGATTGCATGGTGGTTGAAGAGCTCCAGCATCACTATCGGTCAAGTTTCATGCAACATCATCCATCTTGAATGTTATGCGTCATTCCGACAACTATCATCACTCGAACCCACAAGCACGCAAGACAAACACTCCATAGTCACACTTTCAGAGTGGAATATAGGCCTACTTGACGGGCTGAATTGATTGCACCAGGTCCCAGGACTTCAACTTGAATATTGGTAGAGTTGTGCACAACATGGCTGCCAACCGCCATGGTTGCACATGCTAGAGTGCAAGCAGCGCATGGTCAACCACCAATGTGGAGTTGTTAGAGTTGTTCCTGGAGGAGTTCAACATGTTTGTTCGATTGCAGGTGGTTGCAGAGCTCCAGCATCACTATCGGTCAAGTTTCATGCAACATCATCCATCTTGAATGTTATGCGTCATTCCGACAACTATCATCACTCGAACCCACAAGCACGCAAGACAAGCAATTTGAAGTCACACTTTCAGAGTGGAATATAGGCCTACTTGACGGGCTGAATTGATTGCACCAGGTCCCAGGACTTCAACTTGAATATTGGCAGAGTTGTGCACAACATGGCTGCAAACCGCCATGGTCGCACATGCTAGAGTGCAAGCAGCGCATGGTCAACCACCAACGTGGAGTTGTTTTAGTTGTTCCTGGAGGAGTTCAACATGTTCGTTTGATTGCAGGTGGTTGCAGAGCTCTAGCATCACCATCGGTCAAGTTTCATGCAACAATATCAAGCGTCACCTACATGCATCCTTCCAACAACTATTAACACTCAAACCCACAAGCACGCAAGACAAGCACTCTAAAGTCACACTTCCCAAGTGGAATATAGGCCTACTTGACGGCCTGAATCGATTGCACCAGGTCCTAGGACTTCAACTTGAATATTGGTGGAGTTGTTCACAGCATGGCTCCAAACCGCCATGGTTGCACATGCTAGGGGGCAAGCAGTGCATGGTCAACCACCAATGTGGTGTTGTTAGAATTGTTCCTGGAGGAGTTCAACATGTTTGTTCGATTGCAGGTGGTTGCAGAGCTCTAGCATCACTATCGGTCAAGCTTCATGCAACAATATTGAGCGTCACCTACATGCGTCCTTCTGACAACTATCATCACTCGAACCCACAAGCACGCAAGACAAACACTCCATAGTCACACTTTCAGAGTGGAATATAGGCCTACTTGACGGGCTGAATTGATTGCACCAGGTCCCAGGACTTCAACTTGAATATTGGTAGAGTTGTGCACAACATGGCTGCAAACCGCCATGGTCGCACATGCTAGAGTGCAAGCAGCGCATGGTCAACCACCAATGTGGAGTTGTTAGAGTTGTTCCTGGAGGAGTTCAACAAGTTCGTTCGATTGCAGGTGGTTGCAGAGCTCTATCATCACTATTGGTCAAGTTTCATTCAACAATATTGAGCGTCACCTACATGCGTCCTTCAGAGAACTATCAACACCTGAACCCACAAGCAGGCAAGACAAACACTTTGATGTCACACTTTCAGAGTGGAATATAGGCCTACTTGGCGGGCTGAATTGATTGCACCAGGTCCCAGGACTTCAACTTGAATATTGGTAGAGTTGTGCACAACATGGCTGCAAACCGCCATGGTTGCACATGCTAGAGTGCAAGCAGCGCATAGTCAACCACCAATGTGGAGTTGTTAGAGTTATTCCTGGAGGAGTTCAACAAGTTCGTTCGATTGCATGGTGGTTGAAGAGCTCCAGCATCACTATCGGTCAAGTTTCATGCAACATCATCCATCTTGAATGTTATGCGTCATTCCGACAACTATCATCACTCGAACCCACAAGCACGCAAGACAAACACTCCATAGTCACACTTTCAGAGTGGAATATAGGCCTACTTGACGGGCTGAATTGATTGCACCAGGTCCCAGGACTTCAACTTGAATATTGGTAGAGTTGTGCACAACATGGCTGCCAACCGCCATGGTTGCACATGCTAGAGTGCAAGCAGCGCATGGTCAACCACCAATGTGGAGTTGTTAGAGTTGTTCCTGGAGGAGTTCAACATGTTTGTTCGATTGCAGGTGGTTGCAGAGCTCCAGCATCACTATCGGTCAAGTTTCATGCAACATCATCCATCTTGAATGTTATGCGTCATTCCGACAACTATCATCACTCGAACCCACAAGCACGCAAGACAAGCAATTTGAAGTCACACTTTCAGAGTGGAATATAGGCCTACTTGACGGGCTGAATTGATTGCACCAGGTCCCAGGACTTCAACTTGAATATTGGCAGAGTTGTGCACAACATGGCTGCAAACCGCCATGGTCGCACATGCTAGAGTGCAAGCAGCGCATGGTCAACCACCAACGTGGAGTTGTTTTAGTTGTTCCTGGAGGAGTTCAACATGTTCGTTTGATTGCAGGTGGTTGCAGAGCTCTAGCATCACCATCGGTCAAGTTTCATGCAACAATATCGAGCGTCACCTACATGCATCCTTCCAACAACTATTAACACTCAAACCCACAAGCACGCAAGACAAGCACTCTAAAGTCACACTTTCAGAGTGGAATATAGGCCTACTTGACGGCCAGAATCGATTGCACCAGGTCCCAGGACTTCAACTTGAATATTGGTGGAGTTGTGTCACACGTTGTCTGCATTGACACACATGCCACTTCATGACAACTATCATCACTCGAACCCACAAGCACGCAAGACAAGCACTCTAAAGTCACACTTCCCAAGTGGAATATAGGCCTACTTGACGGCCTGAATCGATTGCACCAGGTCCTAGGACTTCAACTTGAATATTGGTGGAGTTGTTCACAGCATGGCTCCAAACCGCCATGGTTGCACATGCTAGGGGGCAAGCAGTGCATGGTCAACCACCAATGTGGTGTTGTTAGAGTTGTTCCTGGAGGAGTTCAACATGTTTGTTCGATTGCAGGTGGTTGCAGAGCTCTAGCATCACTATCGGTCAAGCTTCATGCAACAATATTGAGCGTCACCTACATGCGTCCTTCTGACAACTATCATCACTCGAACCCACAAGCACGCAAGACAAACACTCCATAGTCACACTTTCAGAGTGGAATATAGGCCTACTTGACGGGCTGAATTGATTGCACCAGGTCCCAGGACTTCAACTTGAATATTGGTAGAGTTGTGCACAACATGGCTGCAAACCGCCATGGTCGCATATGCTAGAGTGCAAGCAGCGCATGGTCAACCACCAATGTGGAGTTGTTAGAGTTGTTCCTGGAGGAGTTCAACAAGTTCGTTCGATTGCAGGTGGTTGCAGAGCTCTATCATCACTATTGGTCAAGTTTCATTCAACAATATTGAGCGTCACCTACATGCGTCCTTCAGAGAACTATCAACACCTGAACCCACAAGCAGGCAAGACAAACACTTTGATGTCACACTTTCAGAGTAGAATATAGGCCTACTTGGCGGGCTGAATTGATTGCACCAGGTCCCAGGACTTCAACTTGAATATTGGTAGAGTTGTGCACAACATGGCTGCAAACCGCCATGGTTGCACATGCTAGAGTGCAAGCAGCGCATGGTCAACCACCAATGTGGAGTTGTTAGAGTTATTCCTGGAGGAGTTCAACAAGTTCGTTCGATTGCATGGTGGTTGCAGAGCTCCAGCATCACTATCGGTCAAGTTTCATGCAACATCATCCATCTTGAATGTTATGCGTCATTCCGACAACTATCATCACTCGAACCCACAAGCACGCAAGACAAGCAATTTGAAGTCACACTTTCAGAGTGGAATATAGGCCTACTTGACGGGCTGAATTGATTGCACCAGGTCCCAGGACTTCAACTTGAATATTGGCAGAGTTGTGCACAACATGGCTGCAAACCGCCATGGTCGCACATGCTAGAGTGCAAGCAGCGCATGGTCAACCACCAACGTGGAGTTGTTTTAGTTGTTCCTGGAGGAGTTCAACATGTTCGTTTGATTGCAGGTGGTTGCAGAGCTCTAGCATCACCATCGGTCAAGTTTCATGCAACAATATCAAGCGTCACCTACATGCATCCTTCCAACAACTATTAACACTCAAACCCACAAGCACGCAAGACAAGCACTCTAAAGTCACACTTCCCAAGTGGAATATAGGCCTACTTGACGGCCTGAATCGATTGCACCAGGTCCTAGGACTTCAACTTGAATATTGGTGGAGTTGTTCACAGCATGGCTCCAAACCGCCATGGTTGCACATGCTAGGGGGCAAGCAGTGCATGGTCAACCACCAATGTGGTGTTGTTAGAGTTGTTCCTGGAGGAGTTCAACATGTTTGTTCGATTGCAGGTGGTTGCAGAGCTCTAGCATCACTATCGGTCAAGCTTCATGCAACAATATTGAGCGTCACCTACATGCGTCCTTCTGACAACTATCATCACTCGAACCCACAAGCACGCAAGACAAACACTCCATAGTCACACTTTCAGAGTGGAATATAGGCCTACTTGACGGGCTGAATTGATTGCACCAGGTCCCAGGACTTCAACTTGAATATTGGTAGAGTTGTGCACAACATGGCTGCAAACCGCCATGGTCGCACATGCTAGAGTGCAAGCAGCGCATGGTCAACCACCAATGTGGAGTTGTTAGAGTTGTTCCTGGAGGAGTTCAACATGTTTGTTCGATTGCAGGTGGTTGCAGAGCTCCAGCATCACTATCGGTCAAGTTTCATGCAACATCATCCATCTTGAATGTTATGCGTCATTCCGACAACTATCATCACTCGAACCCACAAGCACGCAAGACAAGCAATTTGAAGTCACACTTTCAGAGTGGAATATAGGCCTACTTGACGGGCTGAATTGATTGCACCAGGTCCCAGGACTTCAACTTGAATATTGGCAGAGTTGTGCACAACATGGCTGCAAACCGCCATGGTCGCACATGCTAGAGTGCAAGCAGCGCATGGTCAACCACCAACGTGGAGTTGTTTTAGTTGTTCCTGGAGGAGTTCAACATGTTCGTTTGATTGCAGGTGGTTGCAGAGCTCTAGCATCACCATCGGTCAAGTTTCATGCAACAATATCAAGCGTCACCTACATGCATCCTTCCAACAACTATTAACACTCAAACCCACAAGCACGCAAGACAAGCACTCTAAAGTCACACTTTCAGAGTGGAATATAGGCCTACTTGACGGCCAGAATCGATTGCACCAGGTCCCAGGACTTCAACTTGAATATTGGTGGAGTTGTGTCACACGTTGTCTGCGTTGACACACATGCCACTTTATGACAACTATCATCACTCGAACCCACAAGCACGCAAGACAAGCACTCTAAAGTCACACTTCCCAAGTGGAATATAGGCCTACTTGACGGCCTGAATCGATTGCACCAGGTCCTAGGACTTCAACTTGAATATTGGTGGAGTTGTTCACAGCATGGCTCCAAACCGCCATGGTTGCACATGCTAGGGGGCAAGCAGTGCATGGTCAACCACCAATGTGGTGTTGTTAGAGTTGTTCCTGGAGGAGTTCAACATGTTTGTTCGATTGCAGGTGGTTGCAGAGCTCTAGCATCACTATCGGTCAAGCTTCATGCAACAATATTGAGCGTCACCTACATGCGTCCTTCTGACAACTATCATCACTCGAACCCACAAGCACGCAAGACAAACACTCCATAGTCACACTTTCAGAGTGGAATATAGGCCTACTTGACGGGCTGAATTGATTGCACCAGGTCCCAGGACTTCAACTTGAATATTGGTAGAGTTGTGCACAACATGGCTGCAAACCGCCATGGTCGCACATGCTAGAGTGCAAGCAGCGCATGGTCAACCACCAATGTGGAGTTGTTAGAGTTGTTCCTGGAGGAGTTCAACATGTTTGTTCGATTGCAGGTGGTTGCAGAGCTCTATCATCACTATCGGTCAAGTTTCATGCAACATCATCCATCTTGAATGTTATGCGTCATTCCGACAACTATCATCACTCGAACCCACAAGCACGCAAGACAAACACTCCATAGTCACACTTTCAGAGTGGAATATAGGCCTACTTGACGGGCTGAATTGATTGCACCAGGTCCCAGGACTTCAACTTGAATATTGGTAGAGTTGTGCACAACATGGCTGCCAACCGCCATGGTCGCACATGCTAGAGTGCAAGCAGCGCATGGTCAACCACCAATGTGGAGTTGTTAGAGTTGTTCCTGGAGGAGTTCAACAAGTTCGTTTGATTGCAGGTGGTTGCAGAGCTCTATCATCACTATTGGTCAAGTTTCATGCAACAATATTGAGCGTCACCTACATGCGTCCTTCAGAGAACTATCAACACCTATACGACACAAAATCCGGCAACAAAAAAACGTTAAGTATTTGAGAACGGACGAAACAATTTTCGGAAATAACTCCACGAAATCAACTCCCCCCGACACGGCGAAACGACCAAATTGACGAGCTCGACGAGCCCGTTCTTTTGATCCTATCGCCGACGAAATCGGAGCGGAACTGACATCGCTGTTGCCAAAAAACCGAAATCACATCGCCAACCCCTATTTCCCCTCACTGACAACACATACATTTCGCATTGCAACCAACTTCAACACCTCACCACACAACCAGTTTTTGTCGCACCGCCTTCAAATTAACACCAGTGGTAGATACCATCGTCCTGGTATTGCCATTTAATTTTCAGACAATTCTGTCAGCTGGTTGTTGAGTTATTCCACATCTTCGATATTTTCCCCTCTTTCACCCCCTGTCAGTTGTCACAATACCCTTGTCACACCTGCATATACCACCCTATACCCACCAATACCTATTACTATCACACAATACCCTTTGTTTAACCACTATACCCTTGTTCCTGTTGTTCAATTTTGTTCCAAAGAGCCAAAATACTGTTTCCAAAGCGACATTACACCTTCAACAGGTTGTTTGCAAGGTGATCTTACATCTGTAAGATCATAGGTGGCAAAACAAAGTACAAGAACCTAATAGACAATCCTCTGCTCGAGTGAGGTGGCTTGATCCAAACTGCCAGAGATCTAGTACTTTGATTCCTGGGTATATAAACGCAGGACTCTTTTGAGGACGTGAACAGCCCCAAGAAGGCAATACCCAGGCGTCAGCAGCCCACTTCTGCTGACCCCACCCAACTTATTCGGGGGGGTGGGACCAAGTTTTGCGACACGGCCCCAAAAATTCTAAATTTTGGACTTAACCAAAATCGAGCAACTGCACCAAACTCCCCATCCAATTCCGCACAGAACCATCCTCTTCCCATCCAAACACCATGAGTACTCACGATAGTACAATGCAAGAGAGCGACGATGACTTTAGTTCGCTTCCTCCTACCCTGACCTCCCCTACACCAACCGCACCTGGCGCCGCAAGCCAATTCCTTAACACACTTGAGTTCAACATGTCCAGCGACCCACTCACTGGAATGCGTGACTTCAATGTACCCACAACCAGCACCACCCCAGTTCCCCGATCCGAAAACACCTCCCGCAACCTCTTCAAACGCAAGCGCACCGATGCCAGCAGCCGCCCAGATGACCTGACTAATGTCCTGACCCTACTTGGAAATAAAATGGATCGCACACTCAGCGCAATGGAAACAATCAAGCTTGCACTCAAAGGACTTGAAGCTGAGATGAAATCCACCAGCGAACAGATGCGCAACATTCAGGCAGACCTGAAGGCAGTGAAGACAAACACCACCCGCATTGACAAACAAGCGAAGCAACTCAAGACGCAGCTTACAGCAGCACCATCCACGGACACAACCACAGCCGCAACCACAACATCAAGCACCAAAGCGCCAAAGACAACCAAAGACAAACCCAAGTCATATGCGCAAGCAATAGCCGACACTACCACTACAACTACAACCGCCACAACCGCAGTCAACAATCCAACCACCACAACCACCACAACAACAGCCACACTCACCTCCACCAATCGACGCATGGTAGCCACTCGCAGCCCTGCCGCAAAACCTACTCCATCACTATCCCCAGCAGAACTCCTTATCCTCCGCGATGCTGCCAACCAAGCACTCTCTTCAAATGCGGCATCCAACAAACTGGTTATTGCGCAGGTGAAGGAGACATCTAAAGGCAACCTGATTCTTGTGACTCGTGAAGACTGCACTGCTACGCAAGTAATGCACTTCCACAAGATAGTTACCAAGGCACTTGCAAAACTGGATGCGCGGGTGGTCAACCTCAAGGAAGATTCGAGCTGGGGAAAGGTAATGGTACATGCAATTGGAATTGAAAGTTTGGGAGGAGTTGAAGGGATGAAGAGGTTGAAACAGGAGATTGAAAAATTCAATGTGGGAGTAGAATTGGTACAAGAGCCACGTTGGTTAGTGGAAGAGAGCAAAAGGCAGGGGAAGAAAGCATCGTCGGTAGTGGTGGCAGTTAAGGATCAAGCGACTGCAGAAGCCATTGCAAAGAGGGGAGTCCTGGTTCAGGGCGCAGTAATGCGCACTGTTCTATTCAACTCATGCAAACCAACCGACCAATGCCAGAACTGTCAAAGATTTGGCCACCACCACCTCCGATGCACCCAACAGGCACGATGCCGCTTGTGCGCAAAGTCTCATCAGACCAAACAACACAAGTGCCCTAAATGCGCCAGCCCCCAACACTGCGAACACAACACCCCCAAGTGCTGCAACTGCAAAGGGGCGCACTTCTCCAATGCCGACGACTGCCCCACCAAAGCAGCAATTCCCAAACCACCAAGGCAACAGGCAGCTGATCCGCCACAGGATATGGAAACCGAACCCACAGAAACAACCAACACCGCCATCTAATGCAGACACAACCAACCCCCAACCAGAACCGCAACCATCAGAAACAACCACTCCGCTTCATCCAAATCAACTGCAACCGATCTTCCCTCGTCGTCACTACTGTCCTTGAGCTTGCCAGCAGGACCGCAGACATTATACTTATTCAGGAGCCCTGGATCAGTCGTGACGGCAACACAATTACTCACCCAACCTTCACCGCAATCACACCGTCACATCCCACCCTCAGAGCTCGGGTTATGACGTACATCAACAACACCACACCACACCTTACAACAACACCACGCCCTGACATCAGCAACGACCCTGATCTCCAAGCCTTGGAGATCTCATCACCACACCACCATACCCTCACCATCTACAACATATACAATGAGAAGAACCTGGAAGGCACTTGGACAGTCGAGCGCACCCTTCAAAACCTTCCCATCACACAACACACCATCATTGCCGGCGACTTCAATGCGCACCACCCATGGTGGAACTCACAATGACCAGCAACCAGGAGCGAAGTCCTGGTTCAATACCTCCAACACCACAACATGCAACTACTCAACACACCCGACACCGCCACATTCCACCGACGCAACAACACGGGGTTGTCAGCACTTGACCTCACGTTCACCACGCCAGGCCTTCTGGAGTGGGTAGACAACTGGGCAATAGATGACGACAACCACCCGGGATCCGACCACAGCCTTCTGCGATTCAGCATCCTCCCAAACGAAACCGACTTCATCCCTCCCCCTTCCGCTAACCGTTACAACTGGCAAGCAGCAGACTGGGAGCTCTTTGAATCCAAGTTCATCAGTATTATTCAGCAAACCGAATCCCAGTGGACACACCTCTTTGCCTCACGACACCCAACTGACATGACCAATAGTGCACAATTCCTAACAACCGCAATCCTGGATGCAGTACAACAAAGCGTCCCCCTTATCAAACCATCAGCAAGATCCAAGCGGTGGTGGACAGAGGAGATTGCGGCAGAGCGCAAGCTCATGGGACGTGCATTCAGGACATGGAGGGCAAGTGGAAAACAAAGCGGAAAGGAGGAGCGATTGTATAAACAACAGAGGAACAGCTACTTCCGATTGATTAGAACCGAGAAGAACCGATGCTGGCAGGAATTCGTGCAGAACGCACAAGGACTAGAGATCTTTCAAGTTGTCAAATACTTGAAACCTAGGAGACAAGACCGCACCCCAACACTAACACACAACCATACCACCGCCACCACCTTCGAGGAGAAGTCAAACATGCTCCGCAACGTCATGTTTCCACCTCCACCATCTTACCCACCAATACCACCTTGCAAACCCCACCGATTGATCCCCTGGGCAGAGGTAACAGCGGCAGAAGTTGAGACAGCAATCATGACCAGTGCACCAAACAAGGCGCCAGGCCCCGACGGCATTTCCTTCCAATGCATTCAACACGCCTACCAAGCACACCCAGGTATTTTTAACCACCTCTTCAACCACCTCCTTCAGCAAGGATTCCATCCCCCCTGTTGGCGACAAGCAACCGGCGCTATCCTGCGCAAACCAAACTAACCTGACTACAGCGCCCCCAAAGCCTATCGCATCATCTCTCTCCTCAACTGCTTGGGCAAAGTATCGGAGAAGATCATGGCTAGGAGGCTTGCCTACTACACCGAAACATACCATCTCCTGCACGCAGACCAGATAGGAGGAAGACCAAAGCGTTTAGCTGTGGATGCAGCACTTGCACTCGCACATGACGCTGACCTAGCCCGTCGGAACAAGAGAGTCCTCAGCGCATTGTTCATGGACGTCAAAGGCGCCTTTGACAATGTAGCCATGACTCGCCTCCTGGAGGAATTATAGGTTGAGGGATATCCGCAACAGGTAGTGCAATGGGTTCAAAGTTTCCTTACTGACCGATCCATTGCGCTTTCATTCGATGGAACAAAAGAACCACTTCACCCTGTTAACACCGGCATACCCCAAGGATCCCCTATCTCCCCCATTCTATTCCTTATCTACCTTCACCCACTCTTCAACATCGTGAACCAACAACACCCAGAGGTGTGGACGCCATCTTATATCGACGACTGCGCCTTCATCATCAATGGCAAATCAGAGGAACACAATGCTCGCATACTGGAACAGGTTACCCAAACCGTATTCACCTGGGCAGACAACAATGCAGTAGCCTTCGACGACCCCAAATCCGAACTCATCCACTTTCACAACCTACGCACCACCAACAACACCCCCATCACCCTCCCCAACGGTACCCTTATAACACCATCCAAATCGCTACGATGGTTAGGTACATGGTTCGACCGCAAACTCTCCTTCACACACCATGTTGATACCAAGGTGGCATCTGCCACGCGTGCACTCAACATGCTCATGGGGCTTACCAACACCCGTCGGGGCCTTACAGCCAAGGGCATGCGCCAGCTATACCTTGCTTGCATAACCCCTATTGCGGATTTTGGAGCCGAGGTGTGGTAGGCAGGACAGAAGAACCATCTCCGCAAACTGCAGATACTGCAGAACACAGCCGCTCGACGCATTTTGGGTGCCTTCCGCACCTCACCAACCAAGGCCTTAGAAATCGAGGCCTCCCTACCACCCCCACAACTACGACTTCACCACCTGCAACAGAAACTTGCAATCCGCCTCACCACTTACCCAGCAACCCATCCCCTGAGGGTGCGTTGTCCACCAGATTTCCCACCATTCGAATCAGACCGAACCGACGAAGCCACATATACACTATGGCATCAAACCTACCAACCACAACAACACCACACCCGCCTCGACACCATCCTCTCCACCGTCAACAAATGGATTGAACCAGCATCTAGGCTAGAAGAAATGGCCGACAGTCTTCCCCCATGGTTTGAACACACTGCCGACATTGATATAGCAAAAGCGTCAAAATCGGACCAAACCAAGGAACACTACGCTGTGTTGGAGACAATTGACTGGGAGCCGCAAGACCACATGGTAGTATACACTGACGGAAGCATGCTGGAAGGATCAAAGGTAGGTGCAGGACTTCATGCCTATCACAACGAACACTCGCAAGACAAAAGCTGGAACTTAGGGAACGAAATGGAGGTATTTGATGCAGAGTTGTTTGCCATTGAGCAAGCCCTTCGCCTCGCAAACACCTGGGCACGCCAGCGCCAATTCTTTCACCTTTGGATATTTGCAGACAACCAAGCGGCTATCCGTCGCATTCACAAACCCACCCAACACAAAACCATCAACATGCTGACATCGGACAGTCACCGCCATATCAAACGTCTCCATCAGCGAGGCATTACCACACACATCCACTGGGTGCCAGGCCACTGTGACATCGCCGGCAATGACAAGGCAGATGCCGCAGCAAAAGACGGCGCCCTCAACCACCCACCACATTACTCCCGATACACATCAAACGCCTTCCTCAAGCGACAAGCAAAAGCCGATCTTCAAACAAGGTGGGCAGAGGAATGGAATACACTGACACGGAAACAAAGAGGCAACTCCTATTGGGGCGGCCCACCCACACTCAAACCACCACCACACCTACAACTACCAAAACACATCACCGCCACCATCACGCAGCTTCGTACTGCACACGGCTACTTTGGTTCATACCTGAGTAACATACCAACAAGCGACTTCTACAACAACCCAACTTGTCCATGTGGCGCACCTGTTCAATCCCCAAAACACCTTCTCCTCTACTGCAAACGCACACACCACATACGAAACAAAATCCTCCAACAACTCGACGGCCCAACTCCTTTTACCAGGGTTATCTCGAACGATGGAAACGTTTTGGTCAAGTTGGTTACTGAGCTACACATGGGGGAGAGGACACCGGAGGAGGAAGAAAGGGACAACACATGGGGATGGGGCGATGTTGAGGAGGACGAGGAGGAAGAGAGCAGCGAGGAAGAGGAGGAGGAGTAAGGTGAAAAGCAAGGAACCAGCTGCCCGTAACACACCAATATGACTGCCACCCCATCGAAACGATCACCCGCAGACACATACGGCACCACCACACCATCGAGGGGCTGTTGAGGAAGAACAGCCAACACTATTACGATTTCCCTTTCTATTTTAGATTGATTTCATTTACTTTGTTACATGCGCGCGCTTGATTTTTGTTCGATTTCATTATTTCTTTTATTGTTTGTTGACCTTTTTTCATTCTGTCCGACCTGTATTTATCTCTTCTTCACTGCCATAGCCGACCGGCTCCATGCAATATGAATAATAAATAAATAAATAAATAACTATCAACACCTGAACCCACAAGCAGGCAAGACAAACACTTTGATGTCACACTTTCAGAGTGGAATATAGGCCTACTTGACAGCCTGAGTCTATTGCACCAGGTCCCAGGACTTCAACTTGAATATTGGTGGAGTTGTGTCACACATTGTCTGCATTGACATACATGCCACTTCATGACAACCATCATCACTCGAACCCACAAGCACGTAAGACAAGCACTCTAAAGTCACACTTTCAAAGTGGAATATAGGCCTACTTGACGGCCTAAATCGATTGCACCAGCTCCCAGGACTTCAACTCAAATATTGGTAGAGTTGTGCACAACATGGCTCCAAACCGCAATGGTCTCACATGCTAGAGTGCAAGCAGCGCATGGTGAACAACCAATGTCGAGTTGTAAGAGTTGTTCCTGGAGGGGTTCAACATGTTCGTTGGATTGCAGGTGGTTGCAGAGCTCTAGCATCACTAGATGGAGTTGTACACAACATGGGTCCAAACCGCAATGGTCGCACATGCTAGGGTGCAAGCAGCACATGGTCAACCACCAATGTGGAGTTGTTAGAGTTGTTCCTGGAGGAGTTCAACATGTTCATTGGATAGCAGGTGGTTGCAGAGCTCTAGCATCACTATTGGTCAAGTTTCATGCAACAATATTGAGCGTCACCTACATGCATCCTTCCGACAACTATCAACACTCAAACCCACAAGCACGCAAGACAAGCACTCCAAAGTCACACTTTCAGAGTGGAATATAGGCCTACTTGACGGCCTGAATCGATTGCACCAGCTCGCAGGACTTCAACTCAAGTATTGGTAGAGTTGTGCACAACATGGCTCCAAACCGCAATGGTCTCACATGCTAGAGTGCAAGCAGCGCATGGTGAACAACCAATGTGGAGTTGTTAGAGTTGTTCCTGGAGGGGTTCAACATGTTCGTTGGATTGCAGGTGGTTGCAGAGCTCTAGCATCACTATTGGTCAAGTTTCATGCAACAATATTGAGCGTCACCTACATGCATCCTTCATTTAAGTTGGGGCAAAGGCGTGGGGGCAAGTTCATAGTCTTTTGGTACCTGATTGGGTGATAGCAATCACATTAGTACACGTTCAAGGTAACAGATGGTCGATTTGGGTAGCTGTAAAGGTGTCGGTGCAAGTTTATAGTCTTCTGGTTCCCAATCAGGTGATAGCAATCTCACAAGAACAAGTTCAGGGTAACAGATGGTCGATTTGGGCACCTGTAAAGGTGTTGGTGCGAGCTTGAGGTCAACTGATGCCCTATTGAGCAGTAGCAAGGGCGTGGGGGCAAGTTCATAGTCTTCTGGTACCCAATTTGGTGATAGCAATCTCATAGGTACAAGTTCAGGGTGACAGATAGTCGATTTGGGCAGCTGTGAAGGTGTTGGTGCAAGTTCATAGTTTTCTGGTACTCAATTGGGTGATAACAATCTCATAGGTACAAGGTCAGGGTAACAGATGGACGATTTGGGTAGCTCTAAAGGTGTTGATGCGAGTTTGAGGTCAAGTGATGCCCAATTGAGCAGTGGCAAGGGTGTTGGTGCAAGTTCATAGTTTTCTGGTACCCAATTGTGTAATAGCAATCTGATAGGTACAAGTTCAGGGTAACAGATGGACGATTTGGGCAGCTGTCAAGGTGTTGGTGCAAGTTCATACTGTTCTGGTACCTAATTAATGATAGCAACCTCATAGGTACAAGTTTAGGGTAACAGATAGTCGATTTGGGCAGCTGTGAAGGTGTTGGTGCAAGTTCATAGTTTTCTGGTACTCAATTGGGTGATAACAATCTCATAGGTACAAGGTCAGGGTAACAGATGGACGATTTGGGTAGCTCTAAAGGTGTTGATGCGAGTTTGAGGTCAAGTGATGCCCAATTGAGCAGTGGCAAGGGTGTTGGTGCAAGTTCATAGTTTTCTGGTACCCAATTGTGTAATAGCAATCTGATAGGTACAAGTTCAGGGTAACAGATGGACGATTTGGGCAGCTGTCAAGGTGTTGGTGCAAGTTCATACTGTTCTGGTACCCAATTGGGTGTTAACAATCTTATAGGTACAAGGTCAGGGTAACAGATGGACGATTTAGGCAGCTCTAAGGGTGTTGATACGAGTTTGAGGTCAAGTGATGCCCAATTGAGCAGTGGCAAGGGCGTGGGGGCAAGTTCATAGTCTTCTGGTACCCAATTGTGTAATAGCAATCTGATAGGTACAAGTTCAGGGTAACAGATAGTCGATTTGGGCAGCTGTCAAGGTGTCGGTGCAAGTTCATAGTCTTCTGGTACCCAATTGGGTGATAACAATCTCATAGGTACAAGTTCAGGTTAACAAATAGTTGATTTGGGCAGCTGTGAAGGTGTCGGTGCAAGTTCATAGTCTTCTGCTACCCAATTGGGTGATAACAATCTCATAGGTACAAGGTCAGGGTAACAGATGGACGATTTAGGTAGCTCTAAAGGTGTTGATGCGAGTTTGAGGTCAAGTGATGCCCAATTGAGCAGTAGCAAGGGTGTTGGTGCAAGTTCATAGTTTTCTGGTACCTAATTGTGTAATAGCAATCTGATAGGTACAAGTTCAGGGTAACAGATGGACGATTTGGGCAGCTGTCAAGGTGTTGGTGCAAGTTCATACTGTCCTGGTACCCAATTGGGTGTTAACAGTCTTATAGGTACAAGGTCAGGGTAACATATGGACGATTTGGGCAGCTGTGAAGGTGTTGGTGCGAGTTTGAGGTCAAGTGATGCCCAATTGAGTAGTTGCAAGTGCGTGGGGGCAAGTTCATAGTCCTCTGGTACCCAATTTGATGATAGCAATCTCATAGGTACAAGTTCAGTGTAACAGATGATCGATTTGGGCAGTTGTGTAGGTGTCGTTGCAAGTTCATAGGCTTCTGGTACCCAATTGGGTGATAGCAATCTCATAGGTACAAGTTCAGGGTAACAGATGGACGATTTGGGCAGCTCTAAAGGTGTTGGTGCCAGTTTGAGGTCAAGTGATGCCCAATTGAGTAGTTGCAAGGGCGTGGGGGCAAGTTCATAGTCTTCTGGTACCCAATTTGATGATAGCAATCTCATAGGTACAAGTTCAGTGTAACAGATGATCGATTTGGGCAGTTGTGTAGGTGTCGTTGCAAGTTCATAGGCTTCTAGTACCCAATTGGGTGATAGCAATCTCATAGGTACAAGTTCAGGGTAACAGATGGACGATTTGGGCAGCTCTAAAGGTGTTGGTGCCAGTTTGAGGTCAAGTGATGCCCAATTGAGTAGTTGCAAGGGCGTGGGGGCAAGTTCATAGTCTTCTGGTACCCAATTGGGTGATAGCAATCTCATAGGTACAAGTTCAGGGTAACAAATAGTTGATTTGGGCAGCTGTGAAGGTGTCGGTGCAAGTTCATAGTCTTCTGCTACCCAATTGGGTGATAACAATCTCATAGGTACAAGGTCAGGGTAACAGATGGACGATTTAGGTAGCTCTAAAGGTGTTGATGCGAGTTTGAGGTCAAGTGATGCCCAATTGAGCAGTAGCAAGGGTGTTGGTGCAAGTTCATAGTTTTCTGGTACCTAATTGTGTAATAGCAATCTGATAGGTACAAGTTCAGGGTAACAGATGGACGATTTGGGCAGCTGTCAAGGTGTTGGTGCAAGTTCATACTGTCCTGGTACCCAATTGGGTGTTAACAATCTTATAGGTACAAGGTCAGGGTAACATATGGACGATTTGGGCAGCTGTGAAGGTGTTGGTGCGAGTTTGAGGTCAAGTGATGCCCAATTGAGTAGTTGCAAGTGCGTGGGGGCAAGTTCATAGTCCTCTGGTACCCAATTTGATGATAGCAATCTCATAGGTACAAGTTCAGTGTAACAGATGATCGATTTGGGCAGTTGTGTAGGTGTCGTTGCAAGTTCATAGGCTTCTGGTACCCAATTGGGTGATAGCAATCTCATAGGTACAAGTTCAGGGTAACAGATGGACGATTTGGGCAGCTCTAAAGGTGTTGGTGCCAGTTTGAGGTCAAGTGATGCCCAATTGAGTAGTTGCAAGGGCGTGGGGGCAAGTTCATAGTCTTCTGGTACCCAATTTGATGATAGCAATCTCATAGGTACAAGTTCAGTGTAACAGATGATCGATTTGGGCAGTTGTGTAGGTGTCGTTGCAAGTTCATAGGCTTCTGGTACCCAATTGGGTGATAGCAATCTCATAGGTACAAGTTCAGGTTAACATATGGACGATTTGGGCAGCTGTGAAGGTGTTGGTGCGAGTTTGAGGTCAAGTGATGCCCAATTGAGTAGTTGCAAGGGCGTGGGGGCAAGTTCATAGTCTTCTGGTACCCAATTTGATGATAGCAATCTCATAGGTACAAGTTCAGTGTAACAGATCATCGATTTGGGCAGTTGTGTAGGTGTCATTGCAAGTTCATAGGCTTCTGGTACCCAATTGGGTGATAGCAATCTCATAGGTACAAGTTCAGGGTAACAGATGATCGATTTGGGCAGTTGTGAAGGTGTCGGTGCAAGTTCATAGGCTTCTGGTACCCAATTGGGTGATAGCAATCTCATAGGTACACGTTCAGGGTAACATATGGACGATTTGGGCAGCTGTGAAGGTGTTGGTGCGAGTTCATATTTTTCGGGTACTCAATTGGGTGATAACAATCTCATAGGTACAAGTTCAGGGTAACAGATGATCGATTTGGGCAGTTGTGAAGGTGTCGGTGCAAGTTCATAGGCTTCTGGTACCCAATTGGGTGATAGCAATCTCATAGGTACAAGTTCAGGGTAACAGATGGACGATTTGGGCAGCTGTGAAGGTGTTGGTGCGAGTTTGAGGTCAAGTGATGCCCAATTGAGTAGTTGCAAGGGCGTGGGGGCAAGTTCATAGTCTTCTGGTACCCAATTTGATGATAGCAATCTCATAGGTACAAGTTCAGTGTAACAGATCATCGATTTGGGCAGTTGTGTAGGTGTCATTGCAAGTTCATAGGCTTCTGGTACCCAATTGGGTGATAGCAATCTCATAGGTACACGTTCAGGGTAACATATGGACGATTTGGGCAGCTGTGAAGGTGTTGGTGCGAGTTCATATTTTTTGGGTACTCAATTGGGTGATAACAATCTCATAGGTACAAGTTCAGGGTAACAGATGATCGATTTGGGCAGTTGTGAAGGTGTCGGTGCAAGTTCATAGGCTTCTGGTACCCAATTGGGTGATAGCAATCTCATAGGTACACGTTCAGGGTAACAGATGGACGATTTGGGCAGCTGTGAAGGTGTCGGTGTAAGTTCATAGTCTTCTGGTACCCAATTGGGTGATGACAATTTTATAGGTACAAGTTCAGGGTAACAGATGGACGATTTGGGCAGCTGTCAAGGTGTCGGTGCAAGTTCATAGTCTTCGGGTACCCAATTGTGTAATAGCAATCTCATAGGTACAAGTTCAGGTTAACAGATGGACGATTTGAGCAGCTCTAAAGGTGTTGGTGCAGGTTTGAGGTCAATTGATGCCCAATTAAGCAGTGGCAAGGGCGTGGGGGCAAGTTCATATTCTTTTGGTACCCAATTTAATGATAGCAATCTCATAGGTACAAGTTCAGGGTAACAGATAGTCGATTTGGGCAGCTTTCAAGGTGTCGGTGCAAGTTCATAGTTTTCTGGTACCCAATTGGGTGATAACAATCTTATAGGTACAAGTTCAGGGTAACAGATGGACGATTTGGGCAGCTCTAAAGGTGTTGGTGCAAGTTTGAGGTCAAGTGATGCCCAATTAAGCAGTGGCAAGGGCGTGGGGGCAAGTTCAAAGTCTTCTGGTACCCAATTTAATGATAGCAATCTCATAGGTACAAGTTCAGGGTAACAGATAGTCGATTTGGGCAGCTGTCAAGGTGTCGGTGCAAGTTTTAAGTCTTCTGGTACCCAATTGTGTAATAGCAATCTCATAGGTACAAGTTCAGGGTAACAGATGGACGATTTGGGCAGCTCTAAAGGTGTTGGTGCAAGTTTGAGGTCAAATGATGCCCAATTAAGCAGTGGCAAGGGCGTGGGGGCAAGTTCATAGTCTTTTGGTACCCAATTTAATGATAGCAATCTCATAGGTACAAGTTCAGGGTAACAGATAGTCGATTTGGGCAGCTTTCAAGGTGTCGGTGCAAGTTCATAGTTTTCTAGTACCCAATTGGGTGATAACAATCTCATAGGTACAAGTTCAGGGTAACAGATGATCGATTTGGGCAGTTGTGAAGGTGTCGGTGCAAGTTCATAGGCTTCTGGTACCCAATTGGGTGATAGCAATCTCATAGGTACACGTTCAGGGTAACATATGGACGATTTGGGCAGCTGTGAAGGTGTTGGTGCGAGTTCATATTTTTCGGGTACTCAATTGGGTGATAACAATCTCATAGGTACAAGTTCAGGGTAACAGATGATCGATTTGGGCAGTTGTGAAAGTGTCGGTGCAAGTTCATAGGCTTCTGGTACCCAATTGGGTGATAGCAATCTCATAGGTACAAGTTCAGGGTAACAGATGGACGATTTGGGCAGCTGTGAAGGTGTTGGTGCGAGTTTGAGGTCAAGTGATGCCCAATTGAGTAGTTGCAAGGGCGTGGGGGCAAGTTCATAGTCTTCTGGTACCCAATTTGATGATAGCAATCTCATAGGTACAAGTTCAGTGTAACAGATCATCGATTTGGGCAGTTGTGTAGGTGTCATTGCAAGTTCATAGGCTTCTGGTACCCAATTGGGTGATAGCAATCTCATAGGTACACGTTCAGGGTAACATATGGACGATTTGGGCAGCTGTGAAGGTGTTGGTGCGAGTTTGAGGTCAAGTGATGCCCAATTGAGTAGTTGCAAGTGCGTGGGGGCAAGTTCATAGTCCTCTGGTACCCAATTTAATGATAGCAATCTCATAGGTACAAGTTCAGGGTAACAGATAGTCGATTTGGGCAGCTTTCAAGGTGTCGGTGCAAGTTCATAGTTTTCTAGTACCCAATTGGGTGATAACAATCTCATAGGTACAAGTTCAGGGTAACAGATGGACGATTTGGGGAGCTGTGAAGGTGTTGGTGCGAGTTTGAGGTCAAGTGATGCCCAATTGAGCAATGGCAAGAGCGTGGGGGCAAGTTCATAGTCTTCTGGTACCCAATTTGGTGATAGCAATCTCATAGGTACAAGTTCAGTGTAACAGATGATCGATTTGGGCAGTTGTGTAGGTGTCGTTGCAAGTTCATAGGCTTCTGGTACCCAATTGGGTGATAGCAATCTCATAGGTACAAGTTCAGGGTAACAGATGGACGATTTGGGCAGCTGTGAAGGTGTCGGTGTAAGTTCATAGTCTTCTGGTACCCAATTGGGTGATGACAATTTTATAGGTACAAGTTCAGGGTAACAGATGGACGATTTGGGCAGCTGTCAAGGTGTCGGTGCAAGTTCATAGTCTTCGGGTACCCAATTGTGTAATAGCAATCTCATAGGTACAAGTTCAGGTTAACAGATGGACGATTTGAGCAGCTCTAAAGGTGTTGGTGCAGGTTTGAGGTCAATTGATGCCCAATTAAGCAGTGGCAAGGGCGTGGGGGCAAGTTCATATTCTTTTGGTACCCAATTTAATGATAGCAATCTCATAGGTACAAGTTCAGGGTAACAGATAGTCGATTTGGGCAGCTTTCAAGGTGTCGGTGCAAGTTCATAGTTTTCTGGTACCCAATTGGGTGATAACAATCTTATAGGTACAAGTTCAGGGTAACAGATGGACGATTTGGGCAGCTCTAAAGGTGTTGGTGCAAGTTTGAGGTCAAGTGATGCCCAATTAAGCAGTGGCAAGGGCGTGGGGGCAAGTTCAAAGTCTTCTGGTACCCAATTTAATGATAGCAATCTCATAGGTACAAGTTCAGGGTAACAGATAGTCGATTTGGGCAGCTGTCAAGGTGTCGGTGCAAGTTTTAAGTCTTCTGGTACCCAATTGTGTAATAGCAATCTCATAGGTACAAGTTCAGGGTAACAGATGGACGATTTGGGCAGCTCTAAAGGTGTTGGTGCAAGTTTGAGGTCAAATGATGCCCAATTAAGCAGTGGCAAGGGCGTGGGGGCAAGTTCATAGTCTTTTGGTACCCAATTTAATGATAGCAATCTCATAGGTACAAGTTCAGGGTAACAGATAGTCGATTTGGGCAGCTTTCAAGGTGTCGGTGCAAGTTCATAGTTTTCTAGTACCCAATTGGGTGATAACAATCTCATAGGTACAAGTTCAGGGTAACAGATGATCGATTTGGGCAGTTGTGAAGGTGTCGGTGCAAGTTCATAGGCTTCTGGTACCCAATTGGGTGATAGCAATCTCATAGGTACACGTTCAGGGTAACATATGGACGATTTGGGCAGCTGTGAAGGTGTTGGTGCGAGTTCATATTTTTCGGGTACTCAATTGGGTGATAACAATCTCATAGGTACAAGTTCAGGGTAACAGATGATCGATTTGGGCAGTTGTGAAAGTGTCGGTGCAAGTTCATAGGCTTCTGGTACCCAATTGGGTGATAGCAATCTCATAGGTACAAGTTCAGGGTAACAGATGGACGATTTGGGCAGCTGTGAAGGTGTTGGTGCGAGTTTGAGGTCAAGTGATGCCCAATTGAGTAGTTGCAAGGGCGTGGGGGCAAGTTCATAGTCTTCTGGTACCCAATTTGATGATAGCAATCTCATAGGTACAAGTTCAGTGTAACAGATCATCGATTTGGGCAGTTGTGTAGGTGTCATTGCAAGTTCATAGGCTTCTGGTACCCAATTGGGTGATAGCAATCTCATAGGTACACGTTCAGGGTAACATATGGACGATTTGGGCAGCTGTGAAGGTGTTGGTGCGAGTTTGAGGTCAAGTGATGCCCAATTGAGTAGTTGCAAGTGCGTGGGGGCAAGTTCATAGTCCTCTGGTACCCAATTTAATGATAGCAATCTCATAGGTACAAGTTCAGGGTAACAGATAGTCGATTTGGGCAGCTTTCAAGGTGTCGGTGCAAGTTCATAGTTTTCTAGTACCCAATTGGGTGATAACAATCTCATAGGTACAAGTTCAGGGTAACAGATGGACGATTTGGGGAGCTGTGAAGGTGTTGGTGCGAGTTTGAGGTCAAGTGATGCCCAATTGAGCAATGGCAAGAGCGTGGGGGCAAGTTCATAGTCTTCTGGTACCCAATTTGGTGATAGCAATCTCATAGGTACAAGTTCAGTGTAACAGATGATCGATTTGGGCAGTTGTGTAGGTGTCGTTGCAAGTTCATAGGCTTCTGGTACCCAATTGGGTGATAGCAATCTCATAGGTACAAGTTCAGGGTAACAGATGGACGATTTGGGCAGCTGTGAAGGTGTCGGTGTAAGTTCATAGTCTTCTGGTACCCAATTGGGTGATGACAATTTTATAGGTACAAGTTCAGGGTAACAGATGGACGATTTGGGCAGCTGTCAAGGTGTCGGTGCAAGTTCATAGTCTTCGGGTACCCAATTGTGTAATAGCAATCTCATAGGTACAAGTTCAGGTTAACAGATGGACGATTTGAGCAGCTCTAAAGGTGTTGGTGCAGGTTTGAGGTCAATTGATGCCCAATTAAGCAGTGGCAAGGGCGTGGGGGCAAGTTCATATTCTTTTGGTACCCAATTTAATGATAGCAATCTCATAGGTACAAGTTCAGGGTAACAGATAGTCGATTTGGGCAGCTTTCAAGGTGTCGGTGCAAGTTCATAGTTTTCTGGTACCCAATTGGGTGATAACAATCTTATAGGTACAAGTTCAGGGTAACAGATGGACGATTTGGGCAGCTCTAAAGGTGTTGGTGCAAGTTTGAGGTCAAGTGATGCCCAATTAAGCAGTGGCAAGGGCGTGGGGGCAAGTTCAAAGTCTTCTGGTACCCAATTTAATGATAGCAATCTCATAGGTACAAGTTCAGGGTAACAGATAGTCGATTTGGGCAGCTGTCAAGGTGTCGGTGCAAGTTTTAAGTCTTCTGGTACCCAATTGTGTAATAGCAATCTCATAGGTACAAGTTCAGGGTAACAGATGGACGATTTGGGCAGCTCTAAAGGTGTTGGTGCAAGTTTGAGGTCAAGTGATGCCCAATTAAGCAGTGGCAAGGGCGTGGGGGCAAGTTCATAGTCTTTTGGTACCCAATTTAATGATAGCAATCTCATAGGTACAAGTTCAGGGTAACAGATAGTCGATTTGGGCAGCTGTCAAGGTGTCGGTGCAAGTTTTAAGTCTTCTGGTACCCAATTGTGTAATAGCAATCTCATAGGTACAAGTTCAGGGTAACAGATGGACGATTTGGGCAGCTCTAAAGGTGTTGGTGCAAGTTTGAGGTCAAATGATGCCCAATTAAGCAGTGGCAAGGGCGTGGGGGCAAGTTCATAGTCTTTTGGTACCCAATTTAATGATAGCAATCTCATAGGTACAAGTTCAGGGTAACAGATAGTCGATTTGGGCAGCTTTCAAGGTGTCGGTGCAAGTTCATAGTTTTCTAGTACCCAATTGGGTGATAACAATCTCATAGGTACAAGTTCAGGGTAACAGATGATCGATTTGGGCAGTTGTGAAGGTGTCGGTGCAAGTTCATAGGCTTCTGGTACCCAATTGGGTGATAGCAATCTCATAGGTACACGTTCAGGGTAACATATGGACGATTTGGGCAGCTGTGAAGGTGTTGGTGCGAGTTCATATTTTTCGGGTACTCAATTGGGTGATAACAATCTCATAGGTACAAGTTCAGGGTAACAGATGATCGATTTGGGCAGTTGTGAAGGTGTCGGTGCAAGTTCATAGGCTTCTGGTACCCAATTGGGTGATAGCAATCTCATAGGTACAAGTTCAGGGTAACAGATGGACGATTTGGGCAGCTGTGAAGGTGTTGGTGCGAGTTTGAGGTCAAGTGATGCCCAATTGAGTAGTTGCAAGGGCGTGGGGGCAAGTTCATAGTCTTCTGGTACCCAATTTGATGATAGCAATCTCATAGGTACAAGTTCAGTGTAACAGATCATCGATTTGGGCAGTTGTGTAGGTGTCATTGCAAGTTCATAGGCTTCTGGTACCCAATTGGGTGATAGCAATCTCATAGGTACACGTTCAGGGTAACATATGGACGATTTGGGCAGCTGTGAAGGTGTTGGTGCGAGTTTGAGGTCAAGTGATGCCCAATTGAGTAGTTGCAAGTGCGTGGGGGCAAGTTCATAGTCCTCTGGTACCCAATTTAATGATAGCAATCTCATAGGTACAAGTTCAGGGTAACAGATAGTCGATTTGGGCAGCTTTCAAGGTGTCGGTGCAAGTTCATAGTTTTCTAGTACCCAATTGGGTGATAACAATCTCATAGGTACAAGTTCAGGGTAACAGATGGACGATTTGGGGAGCTGTGAAGGTGTTGGTGCGAGTTTGAGGTCAAGTGATGCCCAATTGAGCAATGGCAAGAGCGTGGGGGCAAGTTCATAGTCTTCTGGTACCCAATTTGGTGATAGCAATCTCATAGGTACAAGTTCAGTGTAACAGATGATCGATTTGGGCAGTTGTGTAGGTGTCGTTGCAAGTTCATAGGCTTCTGGTACCCAATTGGGTGATAGCAATCTCATAGGTACAAGTTCAGGGTAACAGATGGACGATTTGGGCAGCTGTGAAGGTGTCGGTGTAAGTTCATAGTCTTCTGGTACCCAATTGGGTGATGACAATTTTATAGGTACAAGTTCAGGGTAACAGATGGACGATTTGGGCAGCTGTCAAGGTGTCGGTGCAAGTTCATAGTCTTCGGGTACCCAATTGTGTAATAGCAATCTCATAGGTACAAGTTCAGGTTAACAGATGGACGATTTGAGCAGCTCTAAAGGTGTTGGTGCAGGTTTGAGGTCAATTGATGCCCAATTAAGCAGTGGCAAGGGCGTGGGGGCAAGTTCATATTCTTTTGGTACCCAATTTAATGATAGCAATCTCATAGGTACAAGTTCAGGGTAACAGATAGTCGATTTGGGCAGCTTTCAAGGTGTCGGTGCAAGTTCATAGTTTTCTGGTACCCAATTGGGTGATAACAATCTTATAGGTACAAGTTCAGGGTAACAGATGGACGATTTGGGCAGCTCTAAAGGTGTTGGTGCAAGTTTGAGGTCAAGTGATGCCCAATTAAGCAGTGGCAAGGGCGTGGGGGCAAGTTCAAAGTCTTCTGGTACCCAATTTAATGATAGCAATCTCATAGGTACAAGTTCAGGGTAACAGATAGTCGATTTGGGCAGCTGTCAAGGTGTCGGTGCAAGTTTTAAGTCTTCTGGTACCCAATTGTGTAATAGCAATCTCATAGGTACAAGTTCAGGGTAACAGATGGACGATTTGGGCAGCTCTAAAGGTGTTGGTGCAAGTTTGAGGTCAAGTGATGCCCAATTAAGCAGTGGCAAGGGCGTGGGGGCAAGTTCATAGTCTTTTGGTACCCAATTTAATGATAGCAATCTCATAGGTACAAGTTCAGGGTAACAGATAGTCGATTTGGGCAGCTGTCAAGGTGTCGGTGCAAGTTTTAAGTCTTCTGGTACCCAATTGTGTAATAGCAATCTCATAGGTACAAGTTCAGGGTAACAGATGGACGATTTGGGCAGCTCTAAAGGTGTTGGTGCAAGTTTGAGGTCAAATGATGCCCAATTAAGCAGTGGCAAGGGCGTGGGGGCAAGTTCATAGTCTTTTGGTACCCAATTTAATGATAGCAATCTCATAGGTACAAGTTCAGGGTAACAGATAGTCGATTTGGGCAGCTTTCAAGGTGTCGGTGCAAGTTCATAGTTTTCTAGTACCCAATTGGGTGATAACAATCTCATAGGTACAAGTTCAGGGTAACAGATGATCGATTTGGGCAGTTGTGAAGGTGTCGGTGCAAGTTCATAGGCTTCTGGTACCCAATTGGGTGATAGCAATCTCATAGGTACACGTTCAGGGTAACATATGGACGATTTGGGCAGCTGTGAAGGTGTTGGTGCGAGTTCATATTTTTCGGGTACTCAATTGGGTGATAACAATCTCATAGGTACAAGTTCAGGGTAACAGATGATCGATTTGGGCAGTTGTGAAGGTGTCGGTGCAAGTTCATAGGCTTCTGGTACCCAATTGGGTGATAGCAATCTCATAGGTACAAGTTCAGGGTAACAGATGGACGATTTGGGCAGCTGTGAAGGTGTTGGTGCGAGTTTGAGGTCAAGTGATGCCCAATTGAGTAGTTGCAAGGGCGTGGGGGCAAGTTCATAGTCTTCTGGTACCCAATTTGATGATAGCAATCTCATAGGTACAAGTTCAGTGTAACAGATCATCGATTTGGGCAGTTGTGTAGGTGTCATTGCAAGTTCATAGGCTTCTGGTACCCAATTGGGTGATAGCAATCTCATAGGTACACGTTCAGGGTAACATATGGACGATTTGGGCAGCTGTGAAGGTGTTGGTGCGAGTTCATATTTTTTGGGTACTCAATTGGGTGATAACAATCTCATAGGTACAAGTTCAGGGTAACAGATGATCGATTTGGGCAGTTGTGAAGGTGTCGGTGCAAGTTCATAGGCTTCTGGTACCCAATTGGGTGATAGCAATCTCATAGGTACACGTTCAGGGTAACAGATGATCGATGGGGGCAGTTGTGAAGGTGTCGGTGCAAGTTCATAGGCTTCTGGTACCTAATTGGGTGATAGCAATCTCATAGGTACAAGTTCAGGGTAACAGATGGACGATTTGGGCAGCTGTGAAGGTGTCGGTGTAAGTTCATAGTCTTCTGGTACCCAATTGGGTGATGACAATTTTATAGGTACAAGTTCAGGGTAACAGATGGACGATTTGGGCAGCTGTCAAGGTGTCGGTGCAAGTTCATAGTCTTCGGGTACCCAATTGTGTAATAGCAATCTCATAGGTACAAGTTCAGGTTAACAGATGGACGATTTGAGCAGCTCTAAAGGTGTTGGTGCAGGTTTGAGGTCAATTGATGCCCAATTAAGCAGTGGCAAGGGCGTGGGGGCAAGTTCATATTCTTTTGGTACCCAATTTAATGATAGCAATCTCATAGGTACAAGTTCAGGGTAACAGATAGTCGATTTGGGCAGCTTTCAAGGTGTCGGTGCAAGTTCATAGTTTTCTGGTACCCAATTGGGTGATAACAATCTTATAGGTACAAGTTCAGGGTAACAGATGGACGATTTGGGCAGCTCTAAAGGTGTTGGTGCAAGTTTGAGGTCAAGTGATGCCCAATTAAGCAGTGGCAAGGGCGTGGGGGCAAGTTCAAAGTCTTCTGGTACCCAATTTAATGATAGCAATCTCATAGGTACAAGTTCAGGGTAACAGATAGTCGATTTGGGCAGCTGTCAAGGTGTCGGTGCAAGTTTTAAGTCTTCTGGTACCCAATTGTGTAATAGCAATCTCATAGGTACAAGTTCAGGGTAACAGATGGACGATTTGGGCAGCTCTAAAGGTGTTGGTGCAAGTTTGAGGTCAAGTGATGCCCAATTAAGCAGTGGCAAGGGCGTGGGGGCAAGTTCATAGTCTTTTGGTACCCAATTTAATGATAGCAATCTCATAGGTACAAGTTCAGGGTAACAGATAGTCGATTTGGGCAGCTGTCAAGGTGTCGGTGCAAGTTTTAAGTCTTCTGGTACCCAATTGTGTAATAGCAATCTCATAGGTACAAGTTCAGGGTAACAGATGGACGATTTGGGCAGCTCTAAAGGTGTTGGTGCAAGTTTGAGGTCAAATGATGCCCAATTAAGCAGTGGCAAGGGCGTGGGGGCAAGTTCATAGTCTTTTGGTACCCAATTTAATGATAGCAATCTCATAGGTACAAGTTCAGGGTAACAGATAGTCGATTTGGGCAGCTTTCAAGGTGTCGGTGCAAGTTCATAGTTTTCTAGTACCCAATTGGGTGATAACAATCTCATAGGTACAAGTTCAGGGTAACAGATGATCGATTTGGGCAGTTGTGAAGGTGTCGGTGCAAGTTCATAGGCTTCTGGTACCCAATTGGGTGATAGCAATCTCATAGGTACACGTTCAGGGTAACATATGGACGATTTGGGCAGCTGTGAAGGTGTTGGTGCGAGTTCATATTTTTCGGGTACTCAATTGGGTGATAACAATCTCATAGGTACAAGTTCAGGGTAACAGATGATCGATTTGGGCAGTTGTGAAGGTGTCGGTGCAAGTTCATAGGCTTCTGGTACCCAATTGGGTGATAGCAATCTCATAGGTACAAGTTCAGGGTAACAGATGGACGATTTGGGCAGCTGTGAAGGTGTTGGTGTAAGTTCATAGTCTTCGGGTACTCAATTGGGTGATAATAATCTCAAAGGTACAAGTTCAGGGTAACAGATGATCGATGGGGGCAGTTGTGAAGGTGTCGGTGCAAGTTCATAGGCTTCTGGTACCCAATTGGGTGATAGCAATCTCATAGGTACAAGTTCAGGGTAACAGATGGACGATTTGGGCAGCTGTGAAGGTGTCGGTGTAAGTTCATAGTCTTCTGGTACCCAATTGGGTGATGACAATTTTATAGGTACAAGTTCAGGGTAACAGATGGACGATTTGGGCAGCTGTCAAGGTGTCGGTGCAAGTTCATAGTCTTCGGGTACCCAATTGTGTAATAGCAATCTCATAGGTACAAGTTCAGGTTAACAGATGGACGATTTGAGCAGCTCTAAAGGTGTTGGTGCAGGTTTGAGGTCAATTGATGCCCAATTAAGCAGTGGCAAGGGCGTGGGGGCAAGTTCATATTCTTTTGGTACCCAATTTAATGATAGCAATCTCATAGGTACAAGTTCAGGGTAACAGATAGTCGATTTGGGCAGCTTTCAAGGTGTCGGTGCAAGTTCATAGTTTTCTGGTACCCAATTGGGTGATAACAATCTTATAGGTACAAGTTCAGGGTAACAGATGGACGATTTGGGCAGCTCTAAAGGTGTTGGTGCAAGTTTGAGGTCAAGTGATGCCCAATTAAGCAGTGGCAAGGGCGTGGGGGCAAGTTCAAAGTCTTCTGGTACCCAATTTAATGATAGCAATCTCATAGGTACAAGTTCAGGGTAACAGATAGTCGATTTGGGCAGCTGTCAAGGTGTCGGTGCAAGTTTTAAGTCTTCTGGTACCCAATTGTGTAATAGCAATCTCATAGGTACAAGTTCAGGGTAACAGATGGACGATTTGGGCAGCTCTAAAGGTGTTGGTGCAAGTTTGAGGTCAAGTGATGCCCAATTAAGCAGTGGCAAGGGCGTGGGGGCAAGTTCATAGTCTTTTGGTACCCAATTTAATGATAGCAATCTCATAGGTACAAGTTCAGGGTAACAGATAGTCGATTTGGGCAGCTTTCAAGGTGTCGGTACAAGTTCATAGTTTTCTAGTACCCAATTGGGTGATAACAATCTCATAGGTACAAGTTCAGGGTAACAGATGGACGATTTGGGGAGCTGTGAAGGTGTTGGTGCGAGTTTGAGGTCAAGTGATGCCCAATTGAGCAATGGCAAGAGCGTGGGGGCAAGTTCATAGTCTTCTGGTACCCAATTTGGTGATAGCAATCTCATAGGTACAAGTTCAGTGTAACAGATGATCGATTTGGGCAGTTGTGTAGGTGTCGTTGCAAGTTCATAGGCTTCTGGTACCCAATTGGGTGATAGCAATCTCATAGGTACAAGTTCAGGGTAACAGATGGACGATTTGGGCAGCTGTGAAGGTGTCGGTGTAAGTTCATAGTCTTCTGGTACCCAATTGGGTGATGACAATTTTATAGGTACAAGTTCAGGGTAACAGATGGACGATTTGGGCAGCTGTCAAGGTGTCGGTGCAAGTTCATAGTCTTCGGGTACCCAATTGTGTAATAGCAATCTCATAGGTACAAGTTCAGGGTAACAGATGGACGATTTGGGCAGCTCTAAAGGTGTTGGTGCAAGTTTGAGGTCAAGTGATGCCCAATTAAGCAGTGGCAAGGGCGTGGGGGCAAGTTCATAGTCTTTTGGTACCCAATTTAATGATAGCAATCTCATAGGTACAAGTTCAGGGTAACAGATAGTCGATTTGGGCAGCTTTCAAGGTGTCGGTGCAAGTTCATAGTTTTCTAGTACCCAATTGGGTGATAACAATCTCATAGGTACAAGTTCAGGGTAACAGATGGACGATTTGGGGAGCTGTGAAGGTGTTGGTGCGAGTTTGAGGTCAAGTGATGCCCAATTGAGCAATGGCAAGAGCGTGGGGGCAAGTTCATAGTCTTCTGGTACCCAATTTGGTGATAGCAATCTCATAGGTACAAGTTCAGTGTAACAGATGATCGATTTGGGCAGTTGTGTAGGTGTCGTTGCAAGTTCATAGGCTTCTGGTACCCAATTGGGTGATAGCAATCTCATAGGTACAAGTTCAGGGTAACAGATGGACGATTTGGGCAGCTGTGAAGGTGTCGGTGTAAGTTCATAGTCTTCTGGTACCCAATTGGGTGATGACAATTTTATAGGTACAAGTTCAGGGTAACAGATAGTCGATTTGGGCAGCTGTCAAGGTGTCGGTGCAAGTTTTAAGTCTTCTGGTACCCAATTGTGTAATAGCAATCTCATAGGTACAAGTTCAGGGTAACAGATGGACGATTTGGGCAGCTCTAAAGGTGTTGGTGCAAGTTTGAGGTCAAGTGATGCCCAATTAAGCAGTGGCAAGGGCGTGGGGGCAAGTTCATAGTCTTTTGGTACCCAATTTAATGATAGCAATCTCATAGGTACAAGTTCAGGGTAACAGATAGTCGATTTGGGCAGCTTTCAAGGTGTCGGTGCAAGTTCATAGTTTTCTAGTACCCAATTGGGTGATAACAATCTCATAGGTACAAGTTCAGGGTAACAGATGGACGATTTGGGGAGCTGTGAAGGTGTTGGTGCGAGTTTGAGGTCAAGTGATGCCCAATTGAGCAATGGCAAGAGCGTGGGGGCAAGTTCATAGTCTTCTGGTACCCAATTTGGTGATAGCAATCTCATAGGTACAAGTTCAGTGTAACAGATGATCGATTTGGGCAGTTGTGTAGGTGTCGTTGCAAGTTCATAGGCTTCTGGTACCCAATTGGGTGATAGCAATCTCATAGGTACAAGTTCAGGGTAACAGATGGACGATTTGGGCAGCTGTGAAGGTGTCGGTGTAAGTTCATAGTCTTCTGGTACCCAATTGGGTGATGACAATTTTATAGGTACAAGTTCAGGGTAACAGATGGACGATTTGGGCAGCTGTCAAGGTGTCGGTGCAAGTTCATAGTCTTCGGGTACCCAATTGTGTAATAGCAATCTCATAGGTACAAGTTCAGGTTAACAGATGGACGATTTGGGCAGCTCTAAAGGTGTTGGTGCAGGTTTGAGGTCAATTGATGCCCAATTAAGCAGTGGCAAGGGCGTGGGGGCAAGTTCATATTCTTTTGGTACCCAATTTAATGATAGCAATCTCATAGGTACAAGTTCAGGGTAACAGATAGTCGATTTGGGCAGCTGTCAAGGTGTCGGTGCAAGTTTTAAGTCTTCTGGTACCCAATTGTGTAATAGCAATCTCATAGGTACAAGTTCAGGGTAACAGATGGACGATTTGGGCAGCTCTAAAGGTGTTGGTGCAAGTTTGAGGTCAAGTGATGCCCAATTAAGCAGTGGCAAGGGCGTGGGGGCAAGTTCATAGTCTTTTGGTACCCAATTTAATGATAGCAATCTCATAGGTACAAGTTCAGGGTAACAGATAGTCGATTTGGGCAGCTGTCAAGGTGTCGGTGCAAGTTTTAAGTCTTCTGGTACCCAATTGTGTAATAGCAATCTCATAGGTACAAGTTCAGGGTAACAGATGGACGATTTGGGCAGCTCTAAAGGTGTCGGTGCAAGTTCATAGTTTTCTAGTACCCAATTGGGTGATAACAATCTCATAGGTACAAGTTCAGGGTAACAGATGGACGATTTGGGCAGCTCTAAAGGTGTTGGTGCAAGTTTGAGGTCAAGTGATGCCCAATTAAGCAGTGGCAAGGGCGTGGGGGCAAGTTCATAGTCTTTTGGTACACAATTTAATGATAGCAATCTCATAGGTACAAGTTCAGGGTAACAGATAGTCGATTTGGGCAGCTGTCAAGGTGTCGGTGCAAGTTTTAAGTCTTCTGGTACCCAATTGTGTAATAGCAATCTCATAGGTACAAGTTCAGGGTAACAGATAGTCGATTTGGGCAGCTGTCAAGGTGTCGGTGCAAGTTTTAAGTCTTCTGGTACCCAATTGTGTAATAGCAATCTCATAGGTACAAGTTCAGGGTAACAGATGGACGATTTGGGCAGCTCTAAAGGTGTTGGTGCAAGTTTGAGGTCAAATGATGCCCAATTAAGCAGTGGCAAGGGCGTGGGGGCAAGTTCATAGTCTTTTGGTACCCAATTTAATGATAGCAATCTCATAGGTACAAGTTCAGGGTAACAGATAGTCGATTTGGGCAGCTTTCAAGGTGTCGGTGCAAGTTCATAGTTTTCTAGTACCCAATTGGGTGATAACAATCTCATAGGTACAAGTTCAGGGTAACAGATGGACGATTTGGGGAGCTGTGAAGGTGTTGGTGCGAGTTTGAGGTCAAGTGATGCCCAATTGAGCAATGGCAAGAGCGTGGGGGCAAGTTCATAGTCTTCTGGTACCCAATTTGGTGATAGCAATCTCATAGGTACAAGTTCAGTGTAACAGATGATCGATTTGGGCAGTTGTGTAGGTGTCGTTGCAAGTTCATAGGCTTCTGGTACCCAATTGGGTGATAGCAATCTCATAGGTACAAGTTCAGGGTAACAGATGGACGATTTGGGCAGCTCTAAAGGTGTTGGTGCTAGTTTGAGGTCAAGTGATGCCCAATTGAGCAATGGCAAGAGCGTGGGGGCAAGTTCATAGTCTTCTGGTACCCAATTTGGTGATAGCAATCTCATAGGTACAAGTTCAGTGTAACAGATGATCGATTTGGGCAGTTGTGTAGGTGTCGTTGCAAGTTCATAGGCTTCTGGTACCCAATTGGGTGATAGCAATGTCATAGGTACAAGTTCAGGGTAACAGATAGTCGATTTGGGCAGCTTTCAAGGTGTCGGTGCAAGTTCATAGTTTTCTAGTACCCAATTGGGTGATAACAATCTCATAGGTACAAGTTCAGGGTAACAGATGGACGATTTGGGCAGCTCTAAAGGTGTTGGTGCAAGTTTGAGGTCAAGTGATGCCCAATTAAGCAGTGGCAAGGGCGTGGGGGCAAGTTCATGGTCTTTTGGTACCCAATTTAATGATAGCAATCTCATAGGTACAAGTTCAGGATAACAGATAGTCGATTTGGGCAGCTTTCAAGGTGTCGGTGCAAGTTCATAGTTTTCTAGTACCTAATTGGGTGATAACAATCTCATAGGTACAAGTTCAGGGTAACAGATGGACGATTTGGGGAGCTGTGAAGGTGTTGGTGCGAGTTTGAGGTCAAGTGATGCCCAATTGAGCAATGGCAAGAGCGTGGGGGCAAGTTCATAGTCTTCTGGTACCCAATTTGGTGATAGCAATCTCATAGGTACAAGTTCAGTGTAACAGATGATCGATTTGGGCAGTTGTGTAGGTGTCGTTGCAAGTTCATAGGCTTCTGGTACCCAATTGGGTGATAGCAATCTCATAGGTACAAGTTCAGGGTAACAGATGAACGACTTGGGCAGCTCTAAAGGTGTTGGTGCTAGTTTGAGGTCAAGTGATGCCCAATTGAGCAGTGGCAAGGGCGTGGGGGCAAGTTCATAGTCTTCTGGTACCCAATTTGGTGATAGCAATCTCATAGGTACAAGTTCAGTGTAACAGATGATCGATTTGGGCAGTTGTGTAGGTGTCGTTGCAAGTTCATAGGCTTCTGGTACCCAATTGGGTGATAGCAATCTCATAGGTACAAGTTCAGGGTAACAGATGGACGATTTGGGCAGCTCTAAAGGTGTTGGTGCTAGTTTGAGGTCAAGTGATGCCCAATTGAGCAATGGCAAGAGCGTGGGGGCAAGTTCATAGTCTTCTGGTACCCAATTTGGTGATAGCAATCTCATAGGTACAAGTTCAGTGTAACAGATGATCGATTTGGGCAGTTGTGTAGGTGTCGTTGCAAGTTCATAGGCTTCTGGTACCCAATTGGGTGATAGCAATGTCATAGGTACAAGTTCAGGGTAACAGATAGTCGATTTGGGCAGCTTTCAAGGTGTCGGTGCAAGTTCATAGTTTTCTAGTACCCAATTGGGTGATAACAATCTCATAGGTACAAGTTCAGGGTAACAGATGGACGATTTGGGCAGCTCTAAAGGTGTTGGTGCAAGTTTGAGGTCAAGTGATGCCCAATTAAGCAGTGGCAAGGGCGTGGGGGCAAGTTCATGGTCTTTTGGTACCCAATTTAATGATAGCAATCTCATAGGTACAAGTTCAGGATAACAGATAGTCGATTTGGGCAGCTTTCAAGGTATCGGTGCAAGTTCATAGTTTTCTAGTACCTAATTGGGTGATAACAATCTCATAGGTACAAGTTCAGGGTAACAGATGGACGATTTGGGGAGCTGTGAAGGTGTTGGTGCGAGTTTGAGGTCAAGTGATGCCCAATTGAGCAATGGCAAGAGCGTGGGGGCAAGTTCATAGTCTTCTGGTACCCAATTTGGTGATAGCAATCTCATAGGTACAAGTTCAGTGTAACAGATGATCGATTTGGGCAGTTGTGTAGGTGTCGTTGCAAGTTCATAGGCTTCTGGTACCCAATTGGGTGATAGCAATCTCATAGGTACAAGTTCAGGGTAACAGATGAACGACTTGGGCAGCTCTAAAGGTGTTGGTGCTAGTTTGAGGTCAAGTGATGCCCAATTGAGCAGTGGCAAGGGCGTGGGGGCAAGTTCATAGTCTTCTGGTACCCAATTTGGTGATAGCAATCTCATAGGTACAAGTTCAGTGTAACAGATGATCGATTTGGGCAGTTGTGTAGGTGTCGTTGCAAGTTCATAGGCTTCTGGTACCCAATTGGGTGATAGCAATCTCATAGGTACAAGTTCAGGTTAACATATGGACGATTTGGGCAGCTGTGAAGGTGTTGGTGCGAGTTTGAGGTCAAGTGATACCCAATTGAATAGTTGCAAGGGCGTGGGGGCAAGTTCATAGTCTTCTGGTACCCAATTTAATGATAGCAATCTCATAGGTACAAGTTCAGTGTAACAGATGATCGATTTGGGCAGTTGTGTAGGTGTCGGTGCAAGTTCATAGTTTTCTAGTACCCAATTGGGTGATAACAATCTCATAGGTACAAGTTCAGGGTAACAGATGGACGATTTGGGGAGCTGTGAAGGTGTTGGTGCGAGTTTGAGGTCAAGTGATGCCCAATTGAGCAATGGCAAGAGCGTGGGGGCAAGTTCATAGTCTTCTGGTACCCAATTTGGTGATAGCAATCTCATAGGTACAAGTTCAGTGTAACAGATGATCGATTTGGGCAGTTGTGTAGGTGTCGTTGCAAGTTCATAGGCTTCTGGTACCCAATTGGGTGATAGCAATCTCATAGGTACAAGTTCAGGGTAACAGATGGACGATTTGGGCAGCTGTGAAGGTGTCGGTGTAAGTTCATAGTCTTCCGGTACCCAATTGGGTGATGACAATTTTATAGGTACAAGTTCAGGGTAACAGATGGACGATTTGGGCAGCTGTCAAGGTGTCGGTGCAAGTTCATAGTCTTCGGGTACCCAATTGTGTAATAGCAATCTCATAGGTACAAGTTCAGGTTAACAGATGGACGATTTGGGCAGCTCTAAAGGTGTTGGTGCAGGTTTGAGGTCAATTGATGCCCAATTAAGCAGTGGCAAGGGCGTGGGGGCAAGTTCATATTCTTTTGGTACCCAATTTAATGATAGCAATCTCATAGGTACAAGTTCAGGGTAACAGATAGTCGATTTGGGCAGCTGTCAAGGTGTCGGTGCAAGTTTTAAGTCTTCTGGTACCCAATTGTGTAATAGCAATCTCATAGGTACAAGTTCAGGGTAACAGATGGACGATTTGGGCAGCTCTAAAGGTGTTGGTGCAAGTTTGAGGTCAAGTGATGCCCAATTAAGCAGTGGCAAGGGCGTGGGGGCAAGTTCATAGTCTTTTGGTACCCAATTTAATGATAGCAATCTCATAGGTACAAGTTCAGGGTAACAGATAGTCGATTTGGGCAGCTTTCAAGGTGTCGGTGCAAGTTCATAGTTTTCTAGTACCCAATTGGGTGATAACAATCTCATAGGTACAAGTTCAGGGTAACAGATGGACGATTTGGGGAGCTGTGAAGGTGTTGGTGCGAGTTTGAGGTCAAGTGATGCCCAATTGAGCAATGGCAAGAGCGTGGGGGCAAGTTCATAGTCTTCTGGTACCCAATTTGGTGATAGCAATCTCATAGGTACAAGTTCAGTGTAACAGATGATCGATTTGGGCAGTTGTGTAGGTGTCGTTGCAAGTTCATAGGCTTCTGGTACCCAATTGGGTGATAGCAATCTCATAGGTACAAGTTCAGGGTAACAGATAGTCGATTTGGGCAGCTGTCAAGGTGTCGGTGCAAGTTTTAAGTCTTCTGGTACCCAATTGTGTAATAGCAATCTCATAGGTACAAGTTCAGGGTAACAGATGGACGATTTGGGCAGCTCTAAAGGTGTCGGTGCAAGTTCATAGTTTTCTAGTACCCAATTGGGTGATAACAATCTCATAGGTACAAGTTCAGGGTAACAGATGGACGATTTGGGCAGCTCTAAAGGTGTTGGTGCAAGTTTGAGGTCAAGTGATGCCCAATTAAGCAGTGGCAAGGGCGTGGGGGCAAGTTCATAGTCTTTTGGTACCCAATTTAATGATAGCAATCTCATAGGTACAAGTTCAGGGTAACAGATAGTCGATTTGGGCAGCTGTCAAGGTGTCGGTGCAAGTTTTAAGTCTTCTGGTACCCAATTGTGTAATAGCAATCTCATAGGTACAAGTTCAGGGTAACAGATAGTCGATTTGGGCAGCTGTCAAGGTGTCGGTGCAAGTTTTAAGTCTTCTGGTACCCAATTGTGTAATAGCAATCTCATAGGTACAAGTTCAGGGTAACAGATGGACGATTTGGGCAGCTCTAAAGGTGTTGGTGCAAGTTTGAGGTCAAATGATGCCCAATTAAGCAGTGGCAAGGGCGTGGGGGCAAGTTCATAGTCTTTTGGTACCCAATTTAATGATAGCAATCTCATAGGTACAAGTTCAGGGTAACAGATAGTCGATTTGGGCAGCTTTCAAGGTGTCGGTGCAAGTTCATAGTTTTCTAGTACCCAATTGGGTGATAACAATCTCATAGGTACAAGTTCAGGGTAACAGATGGACGATTTGGGGAGCTGTGAAGGTGTTGGTGCGAGTTTGAGGTCAAGTGATGCCCAATTGAGCAATGGCAAGAGCGTGGGGGCAAGTTCATAGTCTTCTGGTACCCAATTTGGTGATAGCAATCTCATAGGTACAAGTTCAGTGTAACAGATGATCGATTTGGGCAGTTGTGTAGGTGTCGTTGCAAGTTCATAGGCTTCTGGTACCCAATTGGGTGATAGCAATCTCATAGGTACAAGTTCAGGGTAACAGATGGACGATTTGGGCAGCTCTAAAGGTGTTGGTGCTAGTTTGAGGTCAAGTGATGCCCAATTGAGCAATGGCAAGAGCGTGGGGGCAAGTTCATAGTCTTCTGGTACCCAATTTGGTGATAGCAATCTCATAGGTACAAGTTCAGTGTAACAGATGATCGATTTGGGCAGTTGTGTAGGTGTCGTTGCAAGTTCATAGGCTTCTGGTACCCAATTGGGTGATAGCAATGTCATAGGTACAAGTTCAGGGTAACAGATAGTCGATTTGGGCAGCTTTCAAGGTGTCGGTGCAAGTTCATAGTTTTCTAGTACCCAATTGGGTGATAACAATCTCATAGGTACAAGTTCAGGGTAACAGATGGACGATTTGGGCAGCTCTAAAGGTGTTGGTGCAAGTTTGAGGTCAAGTGATGCCCAATTAAGCAGTGGCAAGGGCGTGGGGGCAAGTTCATAGTCTTTTGGTACCCAATTTAATGATAGCAATCTCATAGGTACAAGTTCAGGATAACAGATAGTCGATTTGGGCAGCTTTCAAGGTGTCGGTGCAAGTTCATAGTTTTCTAGTACCTAATTGGGTGATAACAATCTCATAGGTACAAGTTCAGGGTAACAGATGGACGATTTGGGGAGCTGTGAAGGTGTTGGTGCGAGTTTGAGGTCAAGTGATGCCCAATTGAGCAATGGCAAGAGCGTGGGGGCAAGTTCATAGTCTTCTGGTACCCAATTTGGTGATAGCAATCTCATAGGTACAAGTTCAGTGTAACAGATGATCGATTTGGGCAGTTGTGTAGGTGTCGTTGCAAGTTCATAGGCTTCTGGTACCCAATTGGGTGATAGCAATCTCATAGGTACAAGTTCAGGGTAACAGATGAACGACTTGGGCAGCTCTAAAGGTGTTGGTGCTAGTTTGAGGTCAAGTGATGCCCAATTGAGCAGTGGCAAGGGCGTGGGGGCAAGTTCATAGTCTTCTGGTACCCAATTTGGTGATAGCAATCTCATAGGTACAAGTTCAGTGTAACAGATGATCGATTTGGGCAGTTGTGTAGGTGTCGTTGCAAGTTCATAGGCTTCTGGTACCCAATTGGGTGATAGCAATCTCATAGGTACAAGTTCAGGTTAACATATGGACGATTTGGGCAGCTGTGAAGGTGTTGGTGCGAGTTTGAGGTCAAGTGATACCCAATTGAATAGTTGCAAGGGCGTGGGGGCAAGTTCATAGTCTTCTGGTACCCAATTTAATGATAGCAATCTCATAGGTACAAGTTCAGTGTAACAGATGATCGATTTGGGCAGTTGTGTAGGTGTCGTTGCAAGTTCATAGGCTTCTGGTACCCAATTGGGTGATAACAATCTCATAGGTACAAGTTCAGGGTAACATATGGACGATTTGGGCAGCTGTGAAGGTGTTGGTGCGAGTTTGAGGTCAAGTGATGCCCAATTGAGTAGTTGCAAGGGCGTGGGGGCAAGTTCATAGTCTTTTGGTACCCAATTTAATGATAGCAATCTCATAGGTACAAGTTCAGGGTAACAGATAGTCGATTTGGGCAGCTGTCAAGGTGTCGGTGCAAGTTTTAAGTCTTCTGGTACCCAATTGTGTAATAGCAATCTCATAGGTACAAGTTCAGGGTAACATATGGACGATTTGGGCAGCTGTGAAGGTGTTGGTGCGAGTTCATATTTTTCGGGTACTCAATTGGGTGATAACAATCTCATAGGTACAAGTTCAGGGTAACAGATGATCGATTTGGGCAGTTGTGAAGGTGTCGGTGCAAGTTCATAGGCTTCTGGTACCCAATTGGGTGATAGCAATCTCATAGGTACAAGTTCAGGGTAACAGATGGACGATTTGGGCAGCGGTGAAGGTGTTGGTGCGAGTTTGAGGTCAAGTGATGCCCAATTGAGTAGTGGCAAGGGCGTGGGGGCAAGTTCAAAGTCTTCTGGTACCCAATTTAATGATAGCAATCTCATAGGTACAAGTTCAGGGTAACATATGGACGATTTGGGCAGCTGTGAAGGTGTTGGTGCGAGTTCATATTTTTCGGGTACTCAATTGGGTGATAACAATCTCATAGGTACAAGTTCAGGTTAACAGATGGACGATTTGGGCAGCTCTAAAGGTGTTGGTGCAGGTTTGAGGTCAATTGATGCCCAATTAAGCAGTGGCAAGGGCGTGGGGGCAAGTTCATATTCTTTTGGTACCCAATTTAATGATAGCAATCTCATAGGTACAAGTTCAGGGTAACAGATGATCGATGGGGGCAGTTGTGAAGGTGTCGGTGCAAGTTCATAGGCTTCTGGTACCCAATTGGGTGATAGCAATCTCATAGGTACAAGTTCAGGGTAACAGATGGACGATTTGGGCAGCTGTGAAGGTGTTGGTGCGAGTTTGAGGTCAAGTGATGCCCAATTGAGTAGTTGCAAGGGCGTGGGGGCAAGTTCATAGTCTTCTGGTACCCAATTTGATGATAGCAATCTCATAGGTACAAGTTCAGTGTAACAGATCATCGATTTGGGCAGTTGTGTAGGTGTCATTGCAAGTTCATAGGCTTCTGGTACCCAATTGGGTGATAGCAATCTCATAGGTACACGTTCAGGGTAACATATGGACGATTTGGGCAGCTGTGAAGGTGTTGGTGCGAGTTCATATTTTTTGGGTACTCAATTGGGTGATAACAATCTCATAGGTACAAGTTCAGGGTAACAGATGATCGATTTGGGCAGTTGTGAAGGTGTCGGTGCAAGTTCATAGGCTTCTGGTACCCAATTGGGTGATAGCAATCTCATAGGTACACGTTCAGGGTAACATATGGACGATTTGGGCAGCTGTGAAGGTGTTGGTGCGAGTTCATATTTTTTGGGTACTCAATTGGGTGATAACAATCTCATAGGTACAAGTTCAGGGTAACAGATGATCGATTTGGGCAGTTGTGAAGGTGTCGGTGCAAGTTCATAGGCTTCTGGTACCCAATTGGGTGATAGCAATCTCATAGGTACACGTTCAGGGTAACATATGGACGATTTGGGCAGCTGTGAAGGTGTTGGTGCGAGTTCATATTTTTCGGGTACTCAATTGGGTGATAACAATCTCATAGGTACAAGTTCAGGGTAACAGATGATCGATTTGGGCAGTTGTGAAGGTGTCGGTGCAAGTTCATAGGCTTCTGGTACCCAATTGGGTGATAGCAATCTCATAGGTACAAGTTCAGGGTAACAGATGGACGATTTGGGCAGCTGTGAAGGTGTTGGTGTAAGTTCATAGTCTTCGGGTACTCAATTGGGTGATAACAATCTCATAGGTACAAGTTCAGGTTAACAGATGGACGATTTGGGCAGCTCTAAAGGTGTTGGTGCAGGTTTGAGGTCAATTGATGCCCAATTAAGCAGTGGCAAGGGCGTGGGGGCAAGTTCATATTCTTTTGGTACCCAATTTAATGATAGCAATCTCATAGGTACAAGTTCAGGGTAACAGATGATCGATGGGGGCAGTTGTGAAGGTGTCGGTGCAAGTTCATAGGCTTCTGGTACCCAATTGGGTGATAGCAATCTCATAGGTACAAGTTCAGGGTAACAGATGGACGATTTGGGCAGCTGTGAAGGTGTTGGTGCGAGTTTGAGGTCAAGTGATGCCCAATTGAGTAGTTGCAAGGGCGTGGGGGCAAGTTCATAGTCTTCTGGTACCCAATTTGATGATAGCAATCTCATAGGTACAAGTTCAGTGTAACAGATCATCGATTTGGGCAGTTGTGTAGGTGTCATTGCAAGTTCATAGGCTTCTGGTACCCAATTGGGTGATAGCAATCTCATAGGTACACGTTCAGGGTAACATATGGACGATTTGGGCAGCTGTGAAGGTGTTGGTGCGAGTTCATATTTTTTGGGTACTCAATTGGGTGATAACAATCTCATAGGTACAAGTTCAGGGTAACAGATGATCGATTTGGGCAGTTGTGAAGGTGTCGGTGCAAGTTCATAGGCTTCTGGTACCCAATTGGGTGATAGCAATCTCATAGGTACACGTTCAGGGTAACATATGGACGATTTGGGCAGCTGTGAAGGTGTTGGTGCGAGTTCATATTTTTTGGGTACTCAATTGGGTGATAACAATCTCATAGGTACAAGTTCAGGGTAACAGATGATCGATTTGGGCAGTTGTGAAGGTGTCGGTGCAAGTTCATAGGCTTCTGGTACCCAATTGGGTGATAGCAATCTCATAGGTACACGTTCAGGGTAACATATGGACGATTTGGGCAGCTGTGAAGGTGTTGGTGCGAGTTCATATTTTTCGGGTACTCAATTGGGTGATAACAATCTCATAGGTACAAGTTCAGGGTAACAGATGATCGATTTGGGCAGTTGTGAAGGTGTCGGTGCAAGTTCATAGGCTTCTGGTACCCAATTGGGTGATAGCAATCTCATAGGTACAAGTTCAGGGTAACAGATGGACGATTTGGGCAGCTGTGAAGGTGTTGGTGTAAGTTCATAGTCTTCGGGTACTCAATTGGGTGATAATAATCTCAAAGGTACAAGTTCAGGGTAACAGATGATCGATGGGGGCAGTTGTGAAGGTGTCGGTGCAAGTTCATAGGCTTCTGGTACCCAATTGGGTGATAGCAATCTCATAGGTACAAGTTCAGGGTAACAGATGGACGATTTGGGCAGCTGTGAAGGTGTCGGTGTAAGTTCATAGTCTTCTGGTACCCAATTGGGTGATGACAATTTTATAGGTACAAGTTCAGGGTAACAGATGGACGATTTGGGCAGCTGTCAAGGTGTCGGTGCAAGTTCATAGTCTTCGGGTACCCAATTGTGTAATAGCAATCTCATAGGTACAAGTTCAGGTTAACAGATGGACGATTTGAGCAGCTCTAAAGGTGTTGGTGCAGGTTTGAGGTCAATTGATGCCCAATTAAGCAGTGGCAAGGGCGTGGGGGCAAGTTCATATTCTTTTGGTACCCAATTTAATGATAGCAATCTCATAGGTACAAGTTCAGGGTAACAGATAGTCGATTTGGGCAGCTTTCAAGGTGTCGGTGCAAGTTCATAGTTTTCTGGTACCCAATTGGGTGATAACAATCTTATAGGTACAAGTTCAGGGTAACAGATGGACGATTTGGGCAGCTCTAAAGGTGTTGGTGCAAGTTTGAGGTCAAGTGATGCCCAATTAAGCAGTGGCAAGGGCGTGGGGGCAAGTTCATAGTCTTTTGGTACCCAATTTAATGATAGCAATCTCATAGGTACAAGTTCAGGGTAACAGATAGTCGATTTGGGCAGCTGTCAAGGTGTCGGTGCAAGTTTTAAGTCTTCTGGTACCCAATTGTGTAATAGCAATCTCATAGGTACAAGTTCAGGGTAACAGATGGACGATTTGGGCAGCTCTAAAGGTGTTGGTGCAAGTTTGAGGTCAAATGATGCCCAATTAAGCAGTGGCAAGGGCGTGGGGGCAAGTTCATAGTCTTTTGGTACCCAATTTAATGATAGCAATCTCATAGGTACAAGTTCAGGGTAACAGATAGTCGATTTGGGCAGCTGTCAAGGTGTGGGTGCAAGTTTTAAGTCTTCTGGTACCCAATTGTGTAATAGCAATCTCATAGGTACAAGTTCAGGGTAACAGATGGACGATTTGGGCAGCTCTAAAGGTGTTGGTGCAAGTTTGAGGTCAAATGATGCCCAATTAAGCAGTGGCAAGGGCGTGGGGGCAAGTTCATAGTCTTTTGGTACCCAATTTAATGATAGCAATCTCATAGGTACAAGTTCAGGGTAACAGATAGTCGATTTGGGCAGCTTTCAAGGTGTCGGTGCAAGTTCATAGTTTTCTAGTACCCAATTGGGTGATAACAATCTCATAGGTACAAGTTCAGGGTAACAGATGGACGATTTGGGGAGCTGTGAAGGTGTTGGTGCGAGTTTGAGGTCAAGTGATGCCCAATTGAGCAATGGCAAGAGCGTGGGGGCAAGTTCATAGTCTTCTGGTACCCAATTTGGTGATAGCAATCTCATAGGTACAAGTTCAGTGTAACAGATGATCGATTTGGGCAGTTGTGTAGGTGTCGTTGCAAGTTCATAGGCTTCTGGTACCCAATTGGGTGATAGCAATCGCATAGGTACAAGTTCATGGTAACAGATGGACGATTTGGGCAGCTCTAAAGGTGTTGGTGCTAGTTTGAGGTCAAGTGATGCCCAATTGAGCAATGGCAAGAGCGTGGGGGCAAGTTCATAGTCTTCTGGTACCCAATTTGGTGATAGCAATCTCATAGGTACAAGTTCAGTGTAACAGATGATCGATTTGGGCAGTTGTGTAGGTGTCGTTGCAAGTTCATAGGCTTCTGGTACCCAATTGGGTGATAGCAATCTCATAGGTACAAGTTCAGGGTAACAGATAGTCGATTTGGGCAGCTTTCAAGGTGTCGGTGCAAGTTCATAGTTTTCTAGTACCCAATTGGGTGATAACAATCTCATAGGTACAAGTTCAGGGTAACAGATGGACGATTTGGGCAGCTCTAAAGGTGTTGGTGCAAGTTTGAGGTCAAGTGATGCCCAATTAAGCAGTGGCAAGGGCGTGGGGGCAAGTTCATAGTCTTTTGGTACCCAATTTAATGATAGCAATCTCATAGGTACAAGTTCAGGGTAACAGATAGTCGATTTGGGCAGCTTTCAAGGTGTCGGTGCAAGTTCATAGTTTTCTGGTACCCAATTGGGTGATAACAATCTTATAGGTACAAGTTCAGGGTAACAGATGGACGATTTGGGCAGCTCTAAAGGTGTTGGTGCTAGTTTGAGGTCAAGTGATGCCCAATTGAGCAATGGCAAGAGCGTGGGGGCAAGTTCATAGTCTTCTGGTACCCAATTTGGTGATAGCAATCTCATAGGTACAAGTTCAGTGTAACAGATGATCGATTTGGGCAGTTGTGTAGGTGTCGTTGCAAGTTCATAGGCTTCTGCTACCCAATTGGGTGATAGCAATCTCATAGGTACAAGTTCAGGGTAACAGATAGTCGATTTGGGCAGCTCTAAAGGTGTTGGTGCTAGTTTGAGGTCAAGTGATGCCCAATTGAGCAATGGCAAGAGCGTGGGGGCAAGTTCATAGTCTTCTGGTACCCAATTTGGTGATAGCAATCTCATAGGTACAAGTTCAGTGTAACAGATGATCGATTTGGGCAGTTGTGTAGGTGTCGTTGCAAGTTCATAGGCTTCTGGTACCCAATTGGGTGATAGCAATCTCATAGGTACAAGTTCAGGGTAACAGATAGTCGATTTGGGCAGCTTTCAAGGTGTCGGTGCAAGTTCATAGTTTTCTAGTACCCAATTGGGTGATAACAATCTCATAGGTACAAGTTCAGGGTAACAGATGGACGATTTGGGCAGCTCTAAAGGTGTTGGTGCAAGTTTGAGGTCAAGTGATGCCCAATTAAGCAGTGGCAAGGGCGTGGGGGCAAGTTCATAGTCTTTTGGTACCCAATTTAATGATAGCAATCTCATAGGTACAAGTTCAGGGTAACAGATAGTCGATTTGGGCAGCTTTCAAGGTGTCGGTGCAAGTTCATAGTTTTCTAGTACCTAATTGGGTGATAACAATCTCATAGGTACAAGTTCAGGGTAACAGATGGACGATTTGGGGAGCTGTGAAGGTGTTGGTGCGAGTTTGAGGTCAAGTGATGCCCAATTGAGCAATGGCAAGAGCTTGGGGGCAAGTTCATAGTCTTTTGGTACCCAATTTAATGATAGCAATCTCATAGGTACAAGTTCAGGGTAACAGATAGTCGATTTGGGCAGCTGTCAAGGTGTCGGTGCAAGTTTTAAGTCTTCTGGTACCCAATTGTGTAATAGCAATCTCATAGGTACAAGTTCAGGGTAACAGATGGACGATTTGGGCAGCTCTAAAGGTGTTGGTGCAAGTTTGAGGTCAAATGATGCCCAATTAAGCAGTGGCAAGGGCGTGGGGGCAAGTTCATAGTCTTTTGGTACCCAATTTAATGATAGCAATCTCATAGGTACAAGTTCAGGGTAACAGATAGTCGATTTGGGCAGCTGTCAAGGTGTGGGTGCAAGTTTTAAGTCTTCTGGTACCCAATTGTGTAATAGCAATCTCATAGGTACAAGTTCAGGGTAACAGATGGACGATTTGGGCAGCTCTAAAGGTGTTGGTGCAAGTTTGAGGTCAAATGATGCCCAATTAAGCAGTGGCAAGGGCGTGGGGGCAAGTTCATAGTCTTTTGGTACCCAATTTAATGATAGCAATCTCATAGGTACAAGTTCAGGGTAACAGATAGTCGATTTGGGCAGCTTTCAAGGTGTCGGTGCAAGTTCATAGTTTTCTAGTACCCAATTGGGTGATAACAATCTCATAGGTACAAGTTCAGGGTAACAGATGGACGATTTGGGGAGCTGTGAAGGTGTTGGTGCGAGTTTGAGGTCAAGTGATGCCCAATTGAGCAATGGCAAGAGCGTGGGGGCAAGTTCATAGTCTTCTGGTACCCAATTTGGTGATAGCAATCTCATAGGTACAAGTTCAGTGTAACAGATGATCGATTTGGGCAGTTGTGTAGGTGTCGTTGCAAGTTCATAGGCTTCTGGTACCCAATTGGGTGATAGCAATCGCATAGGTACAAGTTCATGGTAACAGATGGACGATTTGGGCAGCTCTAAAGGTGTTGGTGCTAGTTTGAGGTCAAGTGATGCCCAATTGAGCAATGGCAAGAGCGTGGGGGCAAATTCATAGTCTTCTGGTACCCAATTTGGTGATAGCAATCTCATAGGTACAAGTTCAGTGTAACAGATGATCGATTTGGGCAGTTGTGTAGGTGTCGTTGCAAGTTCATAGGCTTCTGGTACCCAATTGGGTGATAGCAATCTCATAGGTACAAGTTCAGGGTAACAGATAGTCGATTTGGGCAGCTTTCAAGGTGTCGGTGCAAGTTCATAGTTTTCTAGTACCCAATTGGGTGATAACAATCTCATAGGTACAAGTTCAGGGTAACAGATGGACGATTTGGGCAGCTCTAAAGGTGTTGGTGCAAGTTTGAGGTCAAGTGATGCCCAATTAAGCAGTGGCAAGGGCGTGGGGGCAAGTTCATAGTCTTTTGGTACCCAATTTAATGATAGCAATCTCATAGGTACAAGTTCAGGGTAACAGATAGTCGATTTGGGCAGCTTTCAAGGTGTCGGTGCAAGTTCATAGTTTTCTGGTACCCAATTGGGTGATAACAATCTTATAGGTACAAGTTCAGGGTAACAGATGGACGATTTGGGCAGCTCTAAAGGTGTTGGTGCTAGTTTGAGGTCAAGTGATGCCCAATTGAGCAATGGCAAGAGCGTGGGGGCAAGTTCATAGTCTTCTGGTACCCAATTTGGTGATAGCAATCTCATAGGTACAAGTTCAGTGTAACAGATGATCGATTTGGGCAGTTGTGTAGGTGTCGTTGCAAGTTCATAGGCTTCTGCTACCCAATTGGGTGATAGCAATCTCATAGGTACAAGTTCAGGGTAACAGATAGTCGATTTGGGCAGCTCTAAAGGTGTTGGTGCTAGTTTGAGGTCAAGTGATGCCCAATTGAGCAATGGCAAGAGCGTGGGGGCAAGTTCATAGTCTTCTGGTACCCAATTTGGTGATAGCAATCTCATAGGTACAAGTTCAGTGTAACAGATGATCGATTTGGGCAGTTGTGTAGGTGTCGTTGCAAGTTCATAGGCTTCTGGTACCCAATTGGGTGATAGCAATCTCATAGGTACAAGTTCAGGGTAACAGATAGTCGATTTGGGCAGCTTTCAAGGTGTCGGTGCAAGTTCATAGTTTTCTAGTACCCAATTGGGTGATAACAATCTCATAGGTACAAGTTCAGGGTAACAGATGGACGATTTGGGCAGCTCTAAAGGTGTTGGTGCAAGTTTGAGGTCAAGTGATGCCCAATTAAGCAGTGGCAAGGGCGTGGGGGCAAGTTCATAGTCTTTTGGTACCCAATTTAATGATAGCAATCTCATAGATACAAGTTCAGGGTAACAGATAGTCGATTTGGGCAGCTTTCAAGGTGTCGGTGCAAGTTCATAGTTTTCTGGTACCCAATTGGGTGATAACAATCTTATAGGTACAAGTTCAGGGTAACAGATGGACGATTTGGGCAGCTCTAAAGGTGTTGGTGCTAGTTTGAGGTCAAGTGATGCCCAATTGAGCAATGGCAAGAGCGTGGGGGCAAGTTCATAGTCTTCTGGTACCCAATTTGGTGATAGCAATCTCATAGGTACAAGTTCAGTGTAACAGATGATCGATTTGGGCAGTTGTGTAGGTGTCGTTGCAAGTTCATAGGCTTCTGGTACCCAATTGGGTGATAGCAATCTCATAGGTACAAGTTCAGGGTAACAGATAGTCGATTTGGGCAGCTTTCAAGGTGTCGGTGCAAGTTCATAGTTTTCTAGTACCCAATTGGGTGATAACAATCTCATAGGTACAAGTTCAGGGTAACAGATGGACGATTTGGGCAGCTCTAAAGGTGTTGGTGCAAGTTTGAGGTCAAGTGATGCCCAATTAAGCAGTGGCAAGGGCGTGGGGGCAAGTTCATAGTCTTTTGGTACCCAATTTAATGATAGCAATCTCATAGGTACAAGTTCAGGGTAACAGATAGTCGATTTGGGCAGCTTTCAAGGTGTCGGTGCAAGTTCATAGTTTTCTAGTACCTAATTGGGTGATAACAATCTCATAGGTACAAGTTCAGGGTAACAGATGGACGATTTGGGGAGCTGTGAAGGTGTTGGTGCGAGTTTGAGGTCAAGTGATGCCCAATTGAGCAATGGCAAGAGCTTGGGGGCAAGTTCATAGTCTTTTGGTACCCAATTTAATGATAGCAATCTCATAGGTACAAGTTCAGGGTAACAGATAGTCGATTTGGGCAGCTCTAAAGGTGTTGGTGCAAGTTTGAGGTCAAGTGATGCCCAATTAAGCAGTGGCAAGGGCGTGGGGGCAAGTTCATAGTCTTTTGGTACCCAATTTAATGATAGCAATCTCATAGGTACAAGTTCAGGGTGACAGATGGTCGATTTGGGCAGCTGTGAAAGTGTCGGTGCAAGTTCATAGTCTTCCGATACCCAATTGGGTGATAGCAATCTCATAGGTACAAGTTCAGGGTGAGAGATGGTCGATTTGGGCAGCTGTCAAGGTGTCGGTGCAAGTTTTAAGTCTTCTGGTACCCAATTGTGTAATAGCAATCTCATAGGTACAAGTTCAGGGTAACAGATGGACGATTTGGGCAGCTCTAAAGGTGTTGGTGCAAGTTTGAGGTCAAGTGATGCCCATTTAAGCAGTGGCAAGGGCGTGGGGGCAAGTTCATAGTCTTTTGGTACCCAATTTAATGATAGCAATCTCATAGGTACAAGTTCAGGGTAACAGATAGTCGATTTGGGCAGCTTTCAAGGTGTCGGTGCAAGTTCATAGTTTTCTAGTACCCAATTGGGTGATAACAATCTCATAGGTACAAGTTCAGGGTAACAGATGGACGATTTGGGCAGCTGTGAAGGTGTTGGTGTAAGTTCATAGTCTCCGGGTACTCAATTGGGTGATAACAATCTCAAAGGTACAAGTTCAGGGTAACAGATGATCGATGGGGGCAGTTGTGAAGGTGTCGGTGCAAGTTTTAAGTCTTCTGGTACCCAATTGTGTAATAGCAATCTCATAGGTACAAGTTTAGGGTAACAGATGGACGATTTGGGCAGCTCTAAAGGTGTTGGTGCAAGTTTGAGGTCAAGTGATGCCCAATTAAGCAGTGGCAAGGGCGTGGGGGCAAGTTCATAGTCTTTTGGTACCCAATTTAATGATAGCAATCTCATAGGTACAAGTTCAGGGTGACAGATGGTCGATTTGGGCAGTTGTGAAGGTGTCGGTGCAAGTTCATAGGCTTCTGGTACCCAATTGGGTGATAGCAATCTCATAGGTACAAGTTCAGGGTAACAGATGGACGATTTGGGCAGCTGTGAAGGTGTTGGTGTAAGTTCATAGTCTTCGGGTACTCAATTGGGTGATAACAATCTCAAAGGTACAAGTTCAGGGTAACAGATGATCGATGGGGGCAGTTGTGAAGGTGTCGGTGCAAGTTCATAGGCTTCTGGTACCCAATTGGGTGATAGCAATCTCATAGGTACAAGTTCAGGGTAACAGATGGACGATTTGGGCAGCTGTGAAGGTGTCGGTGTAAGTTCATAGTCTTCTGGTACCCAATTGTGTAATAGCAATCTCATAGGTACAAGTTCAGGTTAACAGATGGACGATTTGGGCAGCTCTAAAGGTGTTGGTGCAGGTTTGAGGTCAATTGATGCCCAATTAAGCAGTGGCAAGGGCGTGGGGGCAAGTTCATAGTCTTTTGGTACCCAATTTAATGATAGCAATCTCATAGGTACAAGTTCAGGGTAACAGATAGTCGATTTGGGCAGCTTTCAAGGTGTCGGTGCAAGTTCATAGTTTTCTGGTACCCAATTGGGTGATAACAATCTTATAGGTACAAGTTCAGGGTAACAGATGGACGATTTGGGCAGCTCTAAAGGTGTTGGTGCAAGTTTGAGGTCAAGTGATGCCCAATTAAGCAGTGGCAAGGGCGTGGGGGCAAGTTCAAAGTCTTCTGGTACCCAATTTAATGATAGCAATCTCATAGGTACAAGTTCAGGGTAACAGATAGTCGATTTGGGCAGCTGTCAAGGTGTCGGTGCAAGTTTTAAGTCTTCTGGTACCCAATTGTGTAATAGCAATCTCATAGGTACAAGTTCAGGGTAACAGATGGACGATTTGGGCAGCTCTAAAGGTGTTGGTGCAAGTTTGAGGTCAAGTGATGCCCAATTAAGCAGTGGCAAGGGCGTGGGGGCAAGTTCAAAGTCTTCTGGTACCCAATTTAATGATAGCAATCTCATAGGTACAAGTTCAGGGTAACAGATAGTCGATTTGGGCAGCTGTCAAGGTGTCGGTGCAAGTTTTAAGTCTTCTGGTACCCAATTGTGTAATAGCAATCTCATAGGTACAAGTTCAGGGTAACAGATGGACGATTTGGGCAGCTCTAAAGGTGTTGGTGCAAGTTTGAGGTCAAGTGATGCCCAATTAAGCAGTGGCAAGGGCGTGGGGGCAAGTTCATAGTCTTTTGGTACCCAATTTAATGATAGCAATCTCATAGGTACAAGTTCAGGGTAACAGATAGTCGATTTGGGCAGCTTTCAAGGTCTCGGTGCAAGTTCATAGTTTTCTAGTACCCAATTGGGTGATAACCATCTCATAGGTACAAGTTCATGGTAACAGATAGACGATTTGGGGAGCTGTGAAGGTGTTGGTGCGAGTTTGAGGTCAAGTGATGCCCAATTGAGCAATGGCAAGAGCGTGGGGGCAAGTTCATAGTCTTCTGGTACCCAATTTGGTGATAGCAATCTCATAGGTACAAGTTCAGTGTAACAGATAATCGATTTGGGCAGTTGTGTAGGTGTCGTTGCAAGTTCATATGCTTCTGGTACCCAATTGGGTGATAGCAATCTTATAGGTACAAGTTCAGGTTAACATATGGACGATTTGGGCAGCTGTGAAGGTGTTGGTGCGAGTTTGAGGTCAAGTGATGCCCAATTGAGTAGTTGCAAGGGCGTGGGGGCAAGTTCATAGTCTTCTGGTACCCAATTTGATGATAGCAATCTCATAGGTACAAGTTCAGTGTAACAGATCATCGATTTGGGCAGTTGTGAAGGTGTCGGTGCAAGTTCATAGGCTTCTGGTACCCAATTGGGTGATAGCAATCTCATAGGTACAAGTTCAGGGTAACAGATGGACGATTTGGGCAGCTGTGAAGGTGTTGGTGTAAGTTCATAGTCTTCGGGTACTCAATTGGGTGATAACAATCTCAAAGGTACAAGTTCAGGGTAACAGATGATCGATGGGGGCAGTTGTGAAGGTGTCGGTGCAAGTTCATAGGCTTCTGGTACCCAATTGGGTGATAGCAATCTCATAGGTACAAGTTCAGGGTAACAGATGGACGATTTGGGCAGCTGTGAAGGTGTCGGTGTAAGTTCATAGTCTTCTGGTACCCAATTGTGTAATAGCAATCTCATAGGTACAAGTTCAGGTTAACAGATGGACGATTTGGGCAGCTCTAAAGGTGTTGGTGCAGGTTTGAGGTCAATTGATGCCCAATTAAGCAGTGGCAAGGGCGTGGGGGCAAGTTCATAGTCTTTTGGTACCCAATTTAATGATAGCAATCTCATAGGTACAAGTTTAGGGTAACAGATAGTCGATTTGGGCAGCTTTCAAGGTGTCGGTGCAAGTTCATAGTTTTCTGGTACCCAATTGGGTGATAACAATCTTATAGGTACAAGTTCAGGGTAACAGATGGACGATTTGGGCAGCTCTAAAGGTGTTGGTGCAAGTTTGAGGTCAAGTGATGCCCAATTAAGCAGTGGCAAGGGCGTGGGGGCAAGTTCAAAGTCTTCTGGTACCCAATTTAATGATAGCAATCTCATAGGTATAAGTTCAGGGTAACAGATAGTCGATTTGGGCAGCTGTCAAGGTGTCGGTGCAAGTTTTAAGTCTTCTGGTACCCAATTGTGTAATAGCAATCTCATAGGTACAAGTTCAGGGTAACAGATGCACGATTTGGGCAGCTCTAAAGGTGTTGGTGCAAGTTTGAGGTCAAGTGATGCCCAATTAAGCAGTGGCAAGGGCGTGGGGGCAAGTTCAGAGTCTTTTGGTACCCAATTTAATGATAGCAATCTCATAGGTACAAGTTCAGGGTAACAGATAGTCGATTTGGGCAGCTTTCAAGGTGTCGGTGCAAGTTCATAGTTTTCTAGTACCCAATTGGGTGATAACAATCTCATAGGTACAAGTTCATGGTAACAGATAGACGATTTGGGGAGCTGTGAAGGTGTTGGTGCGAGTTTGAGGTCAAGTGATGCCCAATTGAGTAGTTGCAAGGGCGTGGGGGCAAGTTCATAGTCTTCTGGTACCCAATTTGATGATAGCAATCTCATAGGTACAAGTTCAGTGTAACAGATCATCGATTTGGGCAGTTGTGTAGGTGTTGTTGCAAGTTCATAGTCTTCTGGTACCCAATTTGGTGATGACAATCTCATAGGTACAAGTTCAGGGTAACAGATGATCGATTTGGGCAGTTGTGAAGGTGTCGGTGCAAGTTCATAGGCTTCTGGTACCCAATTGGGTGATAGCAATCTCATAGGTACAAGTTCAGGGTAACAGATGGACGATTTGGGCAGCGGTGAAGGTGTTGGTGCGAGTTTGAGGTCAAGTGATGCCCAATTGAATAGTTGCAAGGGCGTGGGGGCAAGTTCATAGTCTTCTGGTACCCAATTTGGTGATAGCAATCTCATAGGTACAAGTTCAGTGTAACAGATGATCGATTTGGGCAGTTGTGTAGGTGTCGTTGCAAGTTCATAGGCTTCTGGTACCCAATTGGGTGATAGCAATCTCATAGGTACAAGTTCAGGTTAACATATGGACGATTTGGGCAGCTGTGAAGGTGTTGGTGCGAGTTTGAGGTCAAGTGATGCCCAATTGAGTAGTTGCAAGGGCGTGGGGGCAAGTTCATAGTCTTCTGGTACCCAATTTGGTGATGACAATCTCATAGGTACAAGTTCAGGGTAACAGATGATCGATTTGGGCAGTTGTGAAGGTGTCGGTGCAAGTTCATAGGCTTCTGGTACCCAATTGGGTGATAGCAATCTCATAGGTACAAGTTCAGGGTAACAGATGGACGATTTGGGCAGCTGTCAAGGTGTCGGTGCAAGTTCATAGTCTTCTGGTACCCAATTGTGTAATAGCAATCTCATAGGTACAAGTTCAGTGTAACAGATGATCGATTTGGGCAGTTGTGTAGGTGTCGTTGCAAGTTCATAGGCTTCTGGTACCCAATTGGGTGATAGCAATCTCATAGGTACAAGTTCAGGTTAACATATGGACGATTTGGGCAGCTGTGAAGGTGTTGGTGCGAGTTTGAGGTCAAGTGATGCCCAATTGAGTAGTTGCAAGGGCGTGGGGGCAAGTTCATAGTCTTCTGGTACCCAATTTAGTGATGACAATCTCATAGGTACAAGTTCAGGGTAACAGATGATCGATTTGGGCAGTTGTGAAGGTGTCGGTGCAAGTTCATAGGCTTCTGGTACCCAATTGGGTGATAGCAATCTCATAGGTACAAGTTCAGGGTAACAGATGGACGATTTGGGCAGCTGTGAAGGTGTTGGTGCAAGTTCATAGGCTTCTGGTACCCAATTGGGTGATAGCAATCTCATAGGTACAAGTTCAGGGTAACAGATGGACGATTTGGGCAGCTGTGAAGGTGTTGGTGCAAGTTCATAGTTTTCTAGTACCCAATTGGGTGATAGCAATCTCATAGGTACAAGTTCAGGGTAACAGATGGACGATTTGGGCAGCTCTAAAGGTGTTGGTGCCAGTTTGAGGTCAAGTGATGCCCAATTGAGCAGTGGCAAGGGCGTGGGGGCAAGTTCATAGTCATCTGGTACCCAATTTGGTGATAGCAATCTCATAGATATAATTTCAGGTTAACAGATGATCGATTTGGGCGGTTGTGAAGGTGTCGGTGCAAGTTCATAGGCTTCTGGTACCCAATTGGGTGATAGCAATCTCATAGGTACAAGTTCAGGGTAACAGATGGACGATTTGGGCAGCTGTCAAGGTGTCGGTGCAAGTTCATAGTCTTCTGGTACCCAATTGTGTAATAGCAATCTCATAGGTACAAGTTCAGGTTAACAGATGGACGATTTGGGCAGCTCTAAAGGTGTTGGTGCAGGTTTGAGGTCAATTGATGCCCAATTAAGCAGTGGCAAGGGCGTGGGGGCAAGTTCATAGTCTTTTGGTACCCAATTTAATGATAGCAATCTCATAGGTACAAGTTCAGGGTAACAGATAGTCGATTTGGGCAGCTTTCAAGATGTCGGTGCAAGTTCATAGTTTTCTGGTACCCAATTGGGTGATAACAATCTTATAGGTACAAGTTCAGGGTAACAGATGGACGATTTGGGCAGCTCTAAGGGTGTTGGTGCAAGTTTGAGGTCAAGTGATGCCCAATTAAGCAGTGGCAAGGGCGTGGGGGCAAGTTCAAAGTCTTCTGGTACCCAATTTAATGATAGCAATCTCATAGGTACAAGTTCAGGGTAACAGATGGACGATTTGGGGAGCTCTAAAGGTGTTGGTACCAGTTTAAGGTCAAGTGATGCGCAATTGAGCAGTGGCAAGGGCGTGGGGGCAAGTTCATAGTCTTCTGGTACCCAATTTGGTGATAGCAATCTCATAGGTACAAGTTCAGTGTAACAGATGATCGATTTGGGCAGTTGTGAAGGTGTCGGTGCAAGTTCATAGGCTTCTGGTACCCAATTGGGTGATAGCAATCTTATAGGTACAAGTTCAGGTTAACATATGGACGATTTGGGCAGCTGTGAAGGTGTTGGTGCGAGTTTGAGGTCAAGTGATGCCCAATTGAGTAGTTGCAAGGGCGTGGGGGCAAGTTCATAGTCTTCTGGTACCCAATTTGATGATAGCAATCTCATAGGTACAAGTTCAGTGTAACAGATCATCGATTTGGGCAGTTGTGTAGGTGTGGTTGCAAGTTCATAGTCTTCTGGTACCCAATTTGGTGATGACAATCTCATAGGTACAAGTTCAGGGTAACAGATGATCGATTTGGGCAGTTGTGAAGGTGTCGGTGCAAGTTCATAGGCTTCTGGTACCCAATTGTGTGATAGCAATCTCATAGGTACAAGTTCAGGGTAACAGATGGACGATTTGGGCAGCTCTAAAGGTGTTGGTGCAAGTTTGAGGTCAAGTGATGCCCAATTAAGCAGTGGCAAGGGCGTGGGGGCAAGTTCAAAGTCTTCTGGTACCCAATTTAATGATAGCAATCTCATAGGTACAAGTTCAGGGTAACAGATGGACGATTTGGGGAGCTGTGAAGGTGTTGGTGCGAGTTTGAGGTCAAGTGATGCCCAATTGAGCAGTGGCAAGAGCGTGGGGGCAAGTTCATAGTCTTCTGGTACCCAATTTGGTGATAGCAATCTCATAGGTACAAGTTCAGGGTAACAGATGGACGATTTGGGCAGCTCTAAAGGTGTTGGTACCAGTTTAAGGTCAAGTGATGCGCAATTGAGCAGTGGCAAGGGCGTGGGGGCAAGTTCATAGTCTTCTGGTACCCAATTTGGTGATAGCAATCTCATAGGTACAAGTTCAGTGTAACAGATGATCGATTTGGGCAGTTATGTAGGTGTCGTTGCAAGTTCATAGGCCTCTGGTACCCAATTGGGTGATAGCAATCTCATAGGTACAGGTTCAGGGTAACAGATGGACGATTTGGGCAGCTCTAAAGGTGTTGGTGCAAGTTTGAGGTCAAGTGATGCGCAATTGAGCAGTGGCAAGGGCGTGGGGGCAAGTTCATAGTCTTCTGGTACCCAATTTGGTGATAGCAATCTCATAGGTACAAGTTCAGTGTAACAGATGATCGATTTGGGCAGTTGTGAAGGTGTCAGTGCAAGTTCATAGGCTTCTGGTACCCAATTGGGTGATAGCAATCTCATAGGTACAAGTTCAGGGTAACAGATGGACGATTTGGGCAGCTGTGAAGGTGTTGGTGCAAGTTCATAGGCTTCTGGTACCCAATTGGGTGATAGCAATCTCATAGGTACAAGTTCAGGGTAACAGATGGACGATTTGGGCAGCTGTGAAGGTGTTGGTGCAAGTTCATAGTTTTCTAGTACCCAATTGGGTGATAGCAATCTCATAGGTACAAGTTCAGGGTAACAGATGGACGATTTGGGCAGCTCTAAAGGTGTTGGTGCCAGTTTGAGGTCAAGTGATGCCCAATTGAGCAGTGGCAAGGGCGTGGGGGCAAGTTCATAGTCTTCTGGTACCCAATTTGGTGATAGCAATCTCATAGATATAATTTCAGGTTAACAGATGATCGATTTGGGCGGTTGTGAAGGTGTCGGTGCAAGTTCATAGGCTTCTGGTACCCAATTGGGTGATAGCAATCTCATAGGTACAAGTTCAGGGTAACAGATGGACGATTTGGGCAGCTGTCAAGGTGTCGGTGCAAGTTCATAGTCTTCTGGTACCCAATTGTGTAATAGCAATCTCATAGGTACAAGTTCAGGTTAACAGATGGACGATTTGGGCAGCTCTAAAGGTGTTGGTGCAGGTTTGAGGTCAATTGATGCCCAATTAAGCAGTGGCAAGGGCGTGGGGGCAAGTTCATAGTCTTTTGGTACCCAATTTAATGATAGCAATCTCATAGGTACAAGTTCAGGGTAACAGATAGTCGATTTGGGCAGCTTTCAAGGTGTCGGTGCAAGTTCATAGTTTTCTGGTACCCAATTGGGTGATAACAATCTTATAGGTACAAGTTCAGGGTAACAGATGGACGATTTGGGCAGCTCTAAGGGTGTTGGTGCAAGTTTGAGGTCAAGTGATGCCCAATTAAGCAGTGGCAAGGGCGTGGGGGCAAGTTCAAAGTCTTCTGGTACCCAATTTAATGATAGCAATCTCATAGGTACAAGTTCAGGGTAACAGATGGACGATTTGGGGAGCTCTAAAGGTGTTGGTACCAGTTTAAGGTCAAGTGATGCGCAATTGAGCAGTGGCAAGGGCGTGGGGGCAAGTTCATAGGCTTCTGGTACCCAATTGGGTGATAGCAATCTCATAGGTACAAGTTCAGGGTAACAGATGGACGATTTGGGCAGCTGTCAAGGTGTTGGTGCAAGTTCATAGTCTTCTGGTACCCAATTGTGTAATAGCAATCTCATAGGTACAAGTTCAGGTTAACAGATGGACGATTTGGGCAGCTCTAAAGGTGTTGGTGCAGGTTTGAGGTCAATTGATGCCCAATTAAGCAGTGGCAAGGGCGTGGGGGCAAGTTCATAGTCTTTTGGTACCCAATTTAATGATAGCAATCTCATAGGTACAAGTTCAGGGTAACAGATAGTCGATTTGGGCAGCTTTCAAGATGTCGGTGCAAGTTCATAGTTTTCTGGTACCCAATTGGGTGATAACAATCTTATAGGTACAAGTTCAGGGTAACAGATGGACGATTTGGGCAGCTCTAAGGGTGTTGGTGCAAGTTTGAGGTCAAGTGATGCCCAATTAAGCAGTGGCAAGGGCGTGGGGGCAAGTTCAAAGTCTTCTGGTACCCAATTTAATGATAGCAATCTCATAGGTACAAGTTCAGGGTAACAGATGGACGATTTGGGGAGCTCTAAAGGTGTTGGTACCAGTTTAAGGTCAAGTGATGCGCAATTGAGCAGTGGCAAGGGCGTGGGGGCAAGTTCATAGTCTTCTGGTACCCAATTTGGTGATAGCAATCTCATAGGTACAAGTTCAGTGTAACAGATGATCGATTTGGGCAGTTGTGAAGGTGTCGGTGCAAGTTCATAGGCTTCTGGTACCCAATTGGGTGATAGCAATCTTATAGGTACAAGTTCAGGTTAACATATGGACGATTTGGGCAGCTGTGAAGGTGTTGGTGCGAGTTTGAGGTCAAGTGATGCCCAATTGAGTAGTTGCAAGGGCGTGGGGGCAAGTTCATAGTCTTCTGGTACCCAATTTGATGATAGCAATCTCATAGGTACAAGTTCAGTGTAACAGATCATCGATTTGGGCAGTTGTGTAGGTGTGGTTGCAAGTTCATAGTCTTCTGGTACCCAATTTGGTGATGACAATCTCATAGGTACAAGTTCAGGGTAACAGATGATCGATTTGGGCAGTTGTGAAGGTGTCGGTGCAAGTTCATAGGCTTCTGGTACCCAATTGTGTGATAGCAATCTCATAGGTACAAGTTCAGGGTAACAGATGGACGATTTGGGCAGCTCTAAAGGTGTTGGTGCAAGTTTGAGGTCAAGTGATGCCCAATTAAGCAGTGGCAAGGGCGTGGGGGCAAGTTCAAAGTCTTCTGGTACCCAATTTAATGATAGCAATCTCATAGGTACAAGTTCAGGGTAACAGATGGACGATTTGGGCAGCTCTAAAGGTGTTGGTGCAAGTTTGAGGTCAAGTGATGCCCAATTAAGCAGTGGCAAGGGCGTGGGGGCAAGTTCAAAGTCTTCTGGTACCCAATTTAATGATAGCAATCTCATAGGTACAAGTTCAGGGTAACAGATGGACGATTTGGGGAGCTGTGAAGGTGTTGGTGCGAGTTTGAGGTCAAGTGATGCCCAATTGAGCAGTGGCAAGAGCGTGGGGGCAAGTTCATAGTCTTCTGGTACCCAATTTGGTGATAGCAATCTCATAGGCACAAGTTCAGGGTAACAGATAGACGATTTGGGCAGCTCTAAAGGTGTTGGTACCAGTTTAAGGTCAAGTGATGCGCAATTGAGCAGTGGCAAGGGCGTGGGGGCAAGTTCATAGTCTTCTGGTACCCAATTTGGTGATAGCAATCTCATAGGTACAAGTTCAGTGTAACAGATGATCGATTTGGGCAGTTATGTAGGTGTCGTTGCAAGTTCAAAGGCCTCTGGTACCCAATAGGGTGATAGCAATCTCATAGGTACAGGTTCAGGGTAACAGATGGACGATTTGGGCAGCTCTAAAGGTGTTGGTGCAAGTTTGAGGTCAAGTGATGCGCAATTGAGCAGTGGCAAGGGCGTGGGGGCAAGTTCATAGTCTTCTGGTACCCAATTTGGTGATAGCAATCTCATAGGTACAAGTTCAGTGTAACAGATGATCGATTTGGGCAGTTGTGAAGGTGTCGGTGCAAGTTCATAGGCTTCTGGTACCCAATTGGGTGATAGCAATCTCATAGGTACAAGTTCAGGGTAACAGATGGACGATTTGGGCAGCTGTGAAGGTGTTGGTGCAAGTTCATAGGCTTCTGGTACCCAATTGGGTGATAGCAATCTCATAGGTACAAGTTCAGGGTAACAGATGGACGATTTGGGCAGCTGTGAAGGTGTTGGTGCAAGTTCATAGTTTTCTAGTACCCAATTGGGTGATAGCAATCTCATAGGTACAAGTTCAGGGTAACAGATGGACGATTTGGGCAGCTCTAAAGGTGTTGGTGCCAGTTTGAGGTCAAGTGATGCCCAATTGAGCAGTGGCAAGGGCGTGGGGGCAAGTTCATAGTCTTCTGGTACCCAATTTGGTGATAGCAATCTCATAGATATAATTTCAGGTTAACAGATGATCGATTTGGGCGGTTGTGAAGGTGTCGGTGCAAGTTCATAGGCTTCTGGTACCCAATTGGGTGATAGCAATCTCATAGGTACAAGTTCAGGGTAACAGATGGACGATTTGGGCAGCTGTCAAGGTGTCGGTGCAAGTTCATAGTCTTCTGGTACCCAATTGTGTAATAGCAATCTCATAGGTACAAGTTCAGGTTAACAGATGGACGATTTGGGCAGCTCTAAAGGTGTTGGTGCAGGTTTGAGGTCAATTGATGCCCAATTAAGCAGTGGCAAGGGCGTGGGGGCAAGTTCATAGTCTTTTGGTACCCAATTTAATGATAGCAATCTCATAGGTACAAGTTCAGGGTAACAGATAGTCGATTTGGGCAGCTTTCAAGGTGTCGGTGCAAGTTCATAGTTTTCTGGTACCCAATTGGGTGATAACAATCTTATAGGTACAAGTTCAGGGTAACAGATGGACGATTTGGGCAGCTCTAAGGGTGTTGGTGCAAGTTTGAGGTCAAGTGATGCCCAATTAAGCAGTGGCAAGGGCGTGGGGGCAAGTTCAAAGTCTTCTGGTACCCAATTTAATGATAGCAATCTCATAGGTACAAGTTCAGGGTAACAGATGGACGATTTGGGGAGCTCTAAAGGTGTTGGTACCAGTTTAAGGTCAAGTGATGCGCAATTGAGCAGTGGCAAGGGCGTGGGGGCAAGTTCATAGTCTTCTGGTACCCAATTTGGTGATAGCAATCTCATAGGTACAAGTTCAGTGTAACAGATGATCGATTTGGGCAGTTGTGAAGGTGTCGGTGCAAGTTCATAGGCTTCTGGTACCCAATTGGGTGATAGCAATCTTATAGGTACAAGTTCAGGTTAACATATGGACGATTTGGGCAGCTGTGAAGGTGTTGGTGCGAGTTTGAGGTCAAGTGATGCCCAATTGAGTAGTTGCAAGGGCGTGGGGGCAAGTTCATAGTCTTCTGGTACCCAATTTGATGATAGCAATCTCATAGGTACAAGTTCAGTGTAACAGATCATCGATTTGGGCAGTTGTGTAGGTGTGGTTGCAAGTTCATAGTCTTCTGGTACCCAATTTGGTGATGACAATCTCATAGGTACAAGTTCAGGGTAACAGATGATCGATTTGGGCAGTTGTGAAGGTGTCGGTGCAAGTTCATAGGCTTCTGGTACCCAATTGTGTGATAGCAATCTCATAGGTACAAGTTCAGGGTAACAGATGGACGATTTGGGCAGCTCTAAAGGTGTTGGTGCAAGTTTGAGGTCAAGTGATGCCCAATTAAGCAGTGGCAAGGGCGTGGGGGCAAGTTCAAAGTCTTCTGGTACCCAATTTAATGATAGCAATCTCATAGGTACAAGTTCAGGGTAACAGATGGACGATTTGGGGAGCTGTGAAGGTGTTGGTGCGAGTTTGAGGTCAAGTGATGCCCAATTGAGCAGTGGCAAGAGCGTGGGGGCAAGTTCATAGTCTTCTGGTACCCAATTTGGTGATAGCAATCTCATAGGTACAAGTTCAGGGTAACAGATGGACGATTTGGGCAGCTCTAAAGGTGTTGGTGCAAGTTTGAGGTCAAGTGATGCCCAATTAAGCAGTGGCAAGGGCGTGGGGGCAAGTTCAAAGTCTTCTGGTACCCAATTTAATGATAGCAATCTCATAGGTACAAGTTCAGGGTAACAGATGGACGATTTGGGGAGCTGTGAAGGTGTTGGTGCGAGTTTGAGGTCAAGTGATGCCCAATTGAGCAGTGGCAAGAGCGTGGGGGCAAGTTCATAGTCTTCTGGTACCCAATTTGGTGATAGCAATCTCATAGGTACAAGTTCAGGGTAACAGATGGACGATTTGGGCAGCTCTAAAGGTGTTGGTACCAGTTTAAGGTCAAGTGATGCGCAATTGAGCAGTGGCAAGGGCGTGGGGGCAAGTTCATAGTCTTCTGGTACCCAATTTGGTGATAGCAATCTCATAGGTACAAGTTCAGTGTAACAGATGATCGATTTGGGCAGTTATGTAGGTGTCGTTGCAAGTTCATAGGCCTCTGGTACCCAATTGGGTGATAGCAATCTCATAGGTACAGGTTCAGGGTAACAGATGGACGATTTGGGCAGCTCTAAAGGTGTTGGTGCAAGTTTGAGGTCAAGTGATGCGCAATTGAGCAGTGGCAAGGGCGTGGGGGCAAGTTCATAGTCTTCTGGTACCCAATTTGGTGATAGCAATCTCATAGGTACAAGTTCAGTGTAACAGATGATCGATTTGGGCAGTTGTGAAGGTGTCGGTGCAAGTTCATAGGCTTCTGGTACCCAATTGGGTGATAGCAATCTCATAGGTACAAGTTCAGGGTAACAGATGGACGATTTGGGCAGCTGTGAAGGTGTTGGTGCAAGTTCATAGGCTTCTGGTACCCAATTGGGTGATAGCAATCTCATAGGTACAAGTTCAGGGTAACAGATGGACGATTTGGGCAGCTGTGAAGGTGTTGGTGCAAGTTCATAGTTTTCTAGTACCCAATTGGGTGATAGCAATCTCATAGGTACAAGTTCAGGGTAACAGATGGACGATTTGGGCAGCTCTAAAGGTGTTGGTGCCAGTTTGAGGTCAAGTGATGCCCAATTGAGCAGTGGCAAGGGCGTGGGGGCAAGTTCATAGTCTTCTGGTACCCAATTTGGTGATAGCAATCTCATAGATATAATTTCAGGTTAACAGATGATCGATTTGGGCGGTTGTGAAGGTGTCGGTGCAAGTTCATAGGCTTCTGGTACCCAATTGGGTGATAGCAATCTCATAGGTACAAGTTCAGGGTAACAGATGGACGATTTGGGCAGCTGTCAAGGTGTCGGTGCAAGTTCATAGTCTTCTGGTACCCAATTGTGTAATAGCAATCTCATAGGTACAAGTTCAGGGTAACAGATGGACGATTTGGGCAGCTCTAAAGGTGTTGGTGCAGGTTTGAGGTCAATTGATGCCCAATTAAGCAGTGGCAAGGGCGTGGGGGCAAGTTCATAGTCTTTTGGTACCCAATTTAATGATAGCAATCTCATAGGTACAAGTTCAGGGTAACAGATAGTCGATTTGGGCAGCTGTCAAGGTGTCGGTGCAAGTTCATAGTCTTCTGGTACCCAATTGTGTAATAGCAATCTCATAGGTACAAGTTCAGGTTAACAGATGGACGATTTGGGCAGCTCTAAAGGTGTTGGTGCAGGTTTGAGGTCAATTGATGCCCAATTAAGCAGTGGCAAGGGCGTGGGGGCAAGTTCATAGTCTTTTGGTACCCAATTTAATGATAGCAATCTCATAGGTACAAGTTCAGGATAACAGATAGTCGATTTGGGCAGCTTTCAAGGTGTCGGTGCAAGTTCATAGTTTTCTGGTACCCAATTGGGTGATAACAATCTTATAGGTACAAGTTCAGGGTAACAGATGGAGGATTTGGGCAGCTCTAAAGGTGTTGGTGCAAGTTTGAGGTCAAGTGATGCCCAATTAAGCAGTGGCAAGGGCGTGGGGGCAAGTTCAAAGTCTTCTGGTACCCAATTTAATGATAGCAATCTCATAGGTACAAGTTCAGGGTAACAGATAGTCGATTTGGGCAGCTGTCAAGGTGTCGGTGCAAGTTCATAGTCTTCTGGTACCCAATTGTGTAATAGCAATCTCATAGGTACAAGTTCAGGGTAACAGATGGACGATTTGGGCAGCTCTAAAGGTGTTGGTGCAAGTTTGAGGTCAAGTGATGCCCATTTAAGCAGTGGCAAGGGCGTGGGGGCAAGTTCATAGTCTTTTGGTACCCAATTTAATGATAGCAATCTCATAGGTACAAGTTCAGGGTAACAGATAGTCGATTTGGGCAGCTTTCAAGGTGTCGGTGCAAGTTCATAGTTTTCTGGTACCCAATTGGGTGATAACAATCTTATAGGTACAAGTTCAGGGTAACAGATGGACGATTTGGGGAGCTGTGAAGGTGTTGGTGCGAGTTTGAGGTCAAGTGATGCCCAATTGAGCAGTGGCAAGAGCGTGGGGGCAAGTTCATAGTCTTCTGGTACCCAATTTGGTGATAGCAATCTCATAGGTACAAGTTCAGGGTAACAGATGGACGATTTGGGCAGCTCTAAAGGTGTTGGTACCAGTTTAAGGTCAAGTGATGCGCAATTGAGCAGTGGCAAGGGCGTGGGGGCAAGTTCATAGTCTTCTGGTACCCAATTTGGTGATAGCAATCTCATAGGTACAAGTTCAGTGTAACAGATAATCGATTTGGGCAGTTATGTAGGTGTCGTTGCAAGTTCATAGGCCTCTGGTACCCAATTGGGTGATAGCAATCTCATAGGTACAAGTTCAGTGTAACAGATGATCGATTTGGGCAGTTGTGTAGGTGTCGTTGCAAGTTCATAGGCTTCTGGTACCCAATTGGGTGATAGCAATCTCATAGGTACAAGTTCAGGGTAACATACGGACGATTTGGGCAGCTCTAAAGGTGTTGGTGCAAGTTTGAGGTCAAGTGATGCCCAATTAAGCAGTGGCAAGGGCGTGGGGGCAAGTTCATAGTCTTCTGGTACCCAATTTGATGATAGCAATCTCATAGGTACAAGTTCAGTGTAACAGATCAACGATTTGGGCAGTTGTGTAGGTATCATTGCAAGTTCATAGGCTTCTTGTACCCAATTGGGTGATAGCAATCTCATAGGTACACGTTCAGGGTAACATATGGACGATTTGGGCAGCTGTGAAGGTGTTGGTGCGAGTTCATATTTTTCGGGTACTCAATTGGGTGATAACAATCTCATAGGTACAAGTTCAGGGTAATAGATGATCGATTTGGGCAGTTGTGAAGGTGTCGGTGCAAGTTCATAGGCTTCTGGTACCCAATTGGGTGATAGCAATCTCATAGGTACAAGTTCAGGGTAACAGATGGACGATTTGGGCGGCTGTGAAGGTGTTGGTGTAAGTTCATAGTCTTCGGGTACTCAATTGGGTGATAACAATCTCAAAGGTACAAGTTCAGGGTAACAGATGGACGATTTGGGCAGCTGTCAAGGTGTCGGTGCAAGTTCATAGTCTTCTGGTACCCAATTGTGTGATGACAATCTTATAGGTACAAGTTCAGGGTAACAGATGGACGATTTGGGCAGCTGTCAAGGTGTCGGTGCAAGTTCATAGTCTTCTGGTACCCAATTGTGTAATAGCAATCTCATAGGTACAAGTTCAGGTTAACAGATGGACGATTTGGGCGGCTGTGAAGGTGTTGGTGTAAGTTCATAGTCTTTGGGTACTCAATTGGGTGATAACAATCTCAAAGGTACAAGTTCAGGGTAACAGATGATCGATGGGGGCAGTTGTGAAGGTGTCGGTGCAAGTTCATAGGCTTCTGGTACCCAATTGGGTGATAGCAATCTCATAGGTACAAGTTCAGGGTAACAGATGGACGATTTGGGCAGCTGTGAAGGTGTCGGTGTAAGTTCATAGTCTTCTGGTACCCAATTGGGTGATGACAATCTTATAGGTACAAGTTCAGGGTAACAGATGGACGATTTGGGCAGCTGTCAAGGTGTCGGTGCAAGTTCATAGTCTTCTGGTACCCAATTGTGTAATAGCAATCTCATAGGTACAAGTTCAGGTTAACAGATGGACGATTTGGGCAGCTCTAAAGGTGTTGGTGCAGGTTTGAGGTCAATTGATGCCTAATTAAGCAGTGGCAAGGGCGTGGGGGCAAGTTCATAGTCTTTTGGTGCCCAATTTAATGATAGCAATCTCATAGGTACAAGTTCAGGGTAACAGATAGTCGATTTGGGCAGCTTTCAAGGTGTCGGTGCAAGTTCATAGTTTTCTGGTACCCAATTGGGTGATAACAATCTTATAGGTACAAGTTCAGGGTAACAGATGGACGATTTGGGGAGCTGTGAAGGTGTTGGTGCGAGTTTGAGGTCAAGTGATGCCCAATTGAGCAGTGGCAAGAGCGTGGGGGCAAGTTCATAGTCTTCTGGTACCCAATTTGGTGATAGCAATGTCATAGGTACAAGTTCAGTGTAACAGATAATCAATTTGGGCAGTTGTGTAGGTGTCGTTGCAAGTTCATAGGCTTCTGGTACCCAATTGGGTGATAGCAATCTCATAGGTACAAGTTCAGGGTAACATACGGACGATTTGGGCAGCTCTAAAGGTGTTGGTGCAAGTTTGAGGTCAAGTGATGCCCAATTAAGCAGTGGCAAGGGCGTGGGGGCAAGTTCATAGTCTTCTGGTACCCAATTTGATGATAGCAATCTCATAGGTACAAGTTCAGTGTAACAGATCAACGATTTGGGCAGTTGTGTAGGTGTCATTGCAAGTTCATAGGCTTCTGGTACCCAATTGGGTGATAGCAATCTCATAGGTACACGTTCAGGGTAACATATGGACGATTTGGGCAGCTGTGAAGGTGTTGGTGCGAGTTCATATTTTTCGGGTACTCAATTGGGTGATAACAATCTCATAGGTACAAGTTCAGGGTAATAGATGATCGATTTGGGCAGTTGTGAAGGTGTCGGTGCAAGTTCATAGGCTTCTGGTACCCAATTGGGTGATAGCAATCTCATAGGTACAAGTTCAGGGTAACAGATGGACGATTTGGGCGGCTGTGAAGGTGTTGGTGTAAGTTCATAGTCTTCGGGTACTCAATTGGGTGATAACAATCTCAAAGGTACAAGTTCAGGGTAACAGATGGACGATTTGGGTAGCTGTCAAGGTGTCGGTGCAAGTTCATAGTCTTCTGGTACCCAATTGTGTAATAGCAATCTCATAGGTACAAGTTCAGGTTAACAGATGGACGATTTGGGCAGCTCTAAAGGTGTTGGTGCAGGTTTGAGGTCAATTGATGCCCAATTAAGCAGTGGCAAGGGCGTGGGGGCAAGTTCATAGTCTTCTGGTACCCAATTTGGTGATAGCAATCTCATAGGTACAAGTTCAGTGTAACAGATGATCGATTTGGGCAGTTGTGTAGGTGTCGTTGCAAGTTCATAGGCTTCTGGTACCCAATTGGGTGATAGCAATCTCATAGGTACAAGTTCAGGGTAACATACGGACGATTTGGGCAGCGGTGAAGGTGTTGGTGCGAGTTTGAGGTCAAGTGATGCCCAATTGAATAGTTGCAAGGGCGTGGGGGCAAGTTCATAGTCTTCTGGTACCCAATTTGGTGATAGCAATCTCATAGGTATAAGTTCAGGGTAACAGATGATCGATTTGGGCGGTTGTGAAGGTGTCGGTGCAAGTTCATAGGCTTTTGGTACCCAATTGGGTGATAGCAATCTCATAGGTACAAGTTCAGGTTAACATATGGACGATTTGGGCAGCTGTGAAGGTGTTGGTGCGAGTTTGAGGTCAAGTGATGCCCAATTGAATAGTTGCAAGGGCGTGGAGGCAAGTTCATAGTCTTCTGGTACCCAATTTGGTGATAGCAATCTCATAGGTACAAGTTCAGTGTAACAGATGATCGATTTGGGCAGTTGTGTAGGTGTCGTTGCAAGTTCATAGGCTTCTGGTACCCAATTGGGTGATAGCAATCTCATAGGTACAAGTTCAGGTTAACATATGGACAATTTGGGCAGCTGTGAAGGTGTTGGTGCGAGTTTGAGGTCAAGTGATGCCCAATTGAGTAGTTGCAAGGGCGTGGGGGCAAGTTCATAGTCTTCTGGTACCCAATTTGATGATAGCAATCTCATAGGTACAAGTTCAGTGTAACAGATCAACGATTTGGGCAGTTGTGTAGGTGTCATTGCAAGTTCATAGGCTTCTGGTACCCAATTGGGTGATAGCAATCTCATAGGTACACGTTCAGGGTAACATATGGACGATTTGGGCAGCTGTGAAGGTGTTGGTGCGAGTTCATATTTTTCGGGTACTCAATTGGGTGATAACAATCTCATAGGTACAAGTTCAGGGTAACATATGATCGATGGGGGCAGTTGTGAAGGTGTCGGTGCAAGTTCATAGGCTTCTGGTACCCAATTGGGTGATAGCAATCTCATAGGTACAAGTTCAGGGTAACAGATGGACGATTTGGGCAGCTGTGAAGGTGTCGGTGTAAGTTCATAGTCTTCTGGTACCCAATTGTGTAATAGCAATCTCATAGGTACAAGTTCAGGGTAACAGATAGTCGATTTGGGCAGCTTTCAAGGTGTCGGTGCAAGTTCATAGTTTTCTGGTACCCAATTGGGTGATAACAATCTTATAGGTACAAGTTCAGGGTAACAGATGGACGATTTGGGGAGCTGTGAAGGTGTTGGTGCGAGTTTGAGGTCAAGTGATGCCCAATTGAGCAGTGGCAAGAGCGTGGGGGCAAGTTCATAGTCTTCTGGTACCCAATTTGGTGATAGCAATGTCATAGGTACAAGTTCAGTGTAACAGATAATCGATTTGGGCAGTTGTGTAGGTGTCGTTGCAAGTTCATAGGCTTCTGGTACCCAATTGGGTGATAGCAATCTCATAGGTACAAGTTCAGGGTAACAGATGGACGATTTGGGGAGCTGTGAAGGTGTTGTTGCGAGTTTGAGGTCAAGTGATGTGCAATTGAGCAGTGGCAAGGGCGTGGGGGCAAGTTCATAGTCTTCTGGTACCCAATTTGGTGATAGCAATCTCATAGGTACAAGTTCAGTGTAACAGATGATCGATTTGGGCAGTTGTGTAGGTGTCGTTGCAAGTTCATAGGCTTCTGGTACCCAATTGGGTGATAGCAATCTCATAGGTACAAGTTCAGGGTAACATACGGACGATTTGGGCAGCTCTAAAGGTGTTGGTGCAAGTTTGAGGTCAAGTGATGCCCAATTAAGCAGTGGCAAGGGCGTGGGGGCAAGTTCATAGTCTTCTGGTACCCAATTTGATGATAGCAATCTCATAGGTACAAGTTCAGTGTAACAGATCAACGATTTGGGCAGTTGTGTAGGTGTCATTGCAAGTTCATAGGCTTCTGGTACCCAATTGGGTGATAGCAATCTCATAGGTACACGTTCAGGGTAACATATGGACGATTTGGGCAGCTGTGAAGGTGTTGGTGCGACTTCATATTTTTCGGGTACTCAATTGGGTGATAACAATCTCATAGGTACAAGTTCAGGGTAATAGATGATCGATTTGGGCAGTTGTGAAGGTGTCGGTGCAAGTTCATAGGCTTCTGGTACCCAATTGGGTGATAGCAATCTCATAGGTACAAGTTCAGGGTAACAGATGGACGATTTGGGCGGCTGTGAAGGTGTTGGTGTAAGTTCATAGTCTTCGGGTACTCAATTGGGTGATAACAATCTCAAAGGTACAAGTTCAGGGTAACAGATGGACGATTTGGGCAGCTGTCAAGGTGTCGGTGCAAGTTCATAGTCTTCTGGTACCCAATTGTGTAATAGCAATCTCATAGGTACAAGTTCAGGTTAACAGATGGACGATTTGGGCAGCTCTAAAGGTGTTGGTGCAGGTTTGAGGTCAATTGATGCCCAATTAAGCAGTGGCAAGGGCGTGGGGGCAAGTTCATAGTCTTTTGGTGCCCAATTTAATGATAGCAATCTCATAGGTACAAGTTCAGGGTAACAGATAGTCGATTTGGGCAGCTTTCAAGGTGTCGGTGCAAGTTCATAGTTTTCTGGTACCCAATTGGGTGATAACAATCTTATAGGTACAAGTTCAGTGTAACAGATCAACGATTTGGGCAGTTGTGTAGGTGTCATTGCAAGTTCATAGGCTTCTGGTACCCAATTGGGTGATAGCAATCTCATAGGTACACGTTCAGGGTAACATATGGACGATTTGGGCAGCTGTGAAGGTGTTGGTGCGACTTCATATTTTTCGGGTACTCAATTGGGTGATAACAATCTCATAGGTACAAGTTCAGGGTAATAGATGATCGATTTGGGCAGTTGTGAAGGTGTCGGTGCAAGTTCATAGGCTTCTGGTACCCAATTGGGTGATAGCAATCTCATAGGTACAAGTTCAGGGTAACAGATGGACGATTTGGGCGGCTGTGAAGGTGTTGGTGTAAGTTCATAGTCTTCGGGTACTCAATTGGGTGATAACAATCTCAAAGGTACAAGTTCAGGGTAACAGATGGACGATTTGGGCAGCTGTCAAGGTGTCGGTGCAAGTTCATAGTCTTCTGGTACCCAATTGTGTAATAGCAATCTCATAGGTACAAGTTCAGGTTAACAGATGGACGATTTGGGCAGCTCTAAAGGTGTTGGTGCAGGTTTGAGGTCAATTGATGCCCAATTAAGCAGTGGCAAGGGCGTGGGGGCAAGTTCATAGTCTTTTGGTGCCCAATTTAATGATAGCAATCTCATAGGTACAAGTTCAGGGTAACAGATAGTCGATTTGGGCAGCTTTCAAGGTGTCGGTGCAAGTTCATAGTTTTCTGGTACCCAATTGGGTGATAACAATCTTATAGGTACAAGTTCAGTGTAACAGATCAACGATTTGGGCAGTTGTGTAGGTGTCATTGCAAGTTCATAGGCTTCTGGTACCCAATTGGGTGATAGCAATCTCATAGGTACAAGTTCAGGGTAACAGATGGACGATTTGGGCGGCTGTGAAGGTGTTGGTGTAAGTTCATAGTCTTCGGGTACTCAATTGGGTGATAACAATCTCAAAGGTACAAGTTCAGGGTAACAGATGATCGATGGGGGCAGTTGTGAAGGTGTCGGTGCAAGTTCATAGGCTTCTGGTACCCAATTGGGTGATAGCAATCTCATAGGTACAAGTTCAGGGTAACAGATGGACGATTTGGGCAGCTGTGAAGGTGTCGGTGTAAGTTCATAGTCTTCTGGTACCCAATTGGGTGATGACAATCCTATAGGTACAAGTTCAGGGTAATAGATGATCGATTTGGGCAGTTGTGAAGGTGTCGGTGCAAGTTCATAGGCTTCTGGTACCCAATTGGGTGATAGCAATCTCATAGGTACAAGTTCAGGGTAACAGATGGACGATTTGGGCGGCTGTGAAGGTGTTGGTGTAAGTTCATAGTCTTCGGGTACTCAATTGGGTGATAACAATCTCATAGGTACACGTTCAGGGTAACATATGGACGATTTGGGCAGCTGTGAAGGTGTTGGTGCGAGTTCATATTTTTCGGGTACTCAATTGGGTGATAACAATCTCATAGGTACAAGTTCAGGGTAATAGATGATCGATTTGGGCAGTTGTGAAGGTGTCGGTGCAAGTTCATAGGCTTCTGGTACCCAATTGGGTGATAGCAATCTCATAGGTACAAGTTCAGGGTAACAGATGGACGATTTGGGCGGCTGTGAAGGTGTTGGTGTAAGTTCATAGTCTTCGGGTACTCAATTGGGTGATAACAATCTCAAAGGTACAAGTTCAGGGTAACAGATGATCGATGGGGGCAGTTGTGAAGGTGTCGGTGCAAGTTCATAGGCTTCTGGTACCCAATTGGGTGATAGCAATCTCATAGGTACAAGTTCAGGGTAACAGATGGACGATTTGGGCAGCTGTGAAGGTGTCGGTGTAAGTTCATAGTCTTCTGGTACCCAATTGGGTGATGACAATCCTATAGGTACAAGTTCAGGGTAACAGATGGACGATTTGGGCAGCTGTCAAGGTGTCGGTGCAAGTTCATAGTCTTCTGGTACCCAATTGTGTAATAGCAATCTCATAGGTACAAGTTCAGGTTAACAGATGGACGATTTGGGCAGCTCTAAAGGTGTTGGTGCAGGTTTGAGGTCAATTGATGCCCAATTAAGCAGTGGCAAGGGCGTGGGGGCAAGTTCATAGTCTTTTGGTGCCCAATTTAATGATAGCAATCTCATAGGTACAAGTTCAGGGTAACAGATAGTCGATTTGGGCAGCTTTCAAGGTGTCGGTGCAAGTTCATAGTTTTCTGGTACCCAATTGGGTGATAACAATCTTATAGGTACAAGTTCAGGGTAACAGATGGACGATTTGGGGAGCTGTGAAGGTGTTGGTGCGAGTTTGAGGTCAAGTGATGCCCAATTGAGCAGTGGCAAGAGCGTGGGGGCAAGTTCATAGTCTTCTGGTACCCAATTTGGTGATAGCAATGTCATAGGTACAAGTTCAGTGTAACAGATAATCGATTTGGGCAGTTGTGTAGGTGTCGTTGCAAGTTCATAGGCTTCTGGTACCCAATTGGGTGATAGCAATCTCATAGGTACAAGTTCAGGGTAACAGATGGACGATTTGGGGAGCTGTGAAGGTGTTGTTGCGAGTTTGAGGTCAAGTGATGTGCAATTGAGCAGTGGCAAGGGCGTGGGGGCAAGTTCATAGTCTTCTGGTACCCAATTTGGTGATAGCAATCTCATAGGTACAAGTTCAGTGTAACAGATGATCGATTTGGGCAGTTGTGTAGGTGTCGTTGCAAGTTCATAGGCTTCTGGTACCCAATTGGGTGATAGCAATCTCATAGGTACAAGTTCAGGGTAACAGATGATTGATTTAAGCACTTGTGAAGGTGTCGGTGCAAGTTCATAGGCTTCTGGTACCCAATTGGGTGATAGCAATCTCATAGGTACAAGTTCAGGGTAACAGATGGACGATTTGGGCAGCTGTGAAGGTGTCAGTGTAAGTTCATAGTCTTCTGGTACCCAATTGGGTGATGACAATCTCATAGGTACAAGTTCAGGGTAACATACGGACGATTTGGGCAGCAGTGAAGGTGTTGGTGCGAGTTCATATTTTTCGGGTACTCAATTGGGTGATAGCAATCTCATAGGTACAAGTTCATGGTAACAGATGCTTGATTTGAGCAGTTGTGAAGGTGTCGGTGCAAGTTCATAGGCTTCTGGTACCCAATTGGGTGATAGCAATCTCATAGGTACAAGTTCAGGGTAACAGATGATTGATTTGAGCAGTTGTGAAGGTGTCGGTGCAAGTTCATAGGCTTCTGGTACCCAATTGGGTGATAGCAATCTCATAGGTACAAGTTCAGGGTAACAGATGGACGATTTGGGGAGCTGGGAAGGTGTTGGTGCGAGTTTGAGGTCAAGTGATGTGCAATTGAGCAGTGGCAAGGGCGTGGGGGCAAGTTCATAGTCTTCTGGTACCCAATTTGGTGATGGCAATCTCATAGGTACAAGTTCAGTGTAACAGATGATCGATTTGGGCAGTTGTATAGGTGTCGTTGCAAGTTCATAGGCTTCTGGTACCCAATTGGGTGATAGCAATCTCATAGGTACAAGTTCAGGGTAACATACAGACGATTTGGGCTGCGGTGAAGGTGTTGGTGCGAGTTCATATTTTTCGGGTACTCAATTTGGTGATAGCAATCTCATAGGTACAAGTTCAGTGTAACAGATGATCGGTTTGGGCAGTTGTGTAGGTGTCGTTGCAAGTTCATAGGCTTCTGGTACCCAATTGGGTGATAGCAATCTCATAGGTACAAGTTCAGGGTAACATACGGACGATTTGGGCAGCAGTGAAGGTGTTGGTGCGAGTTCATATTTTTCGGGTACTCAATTGGGTGATAGCAATCTCATAGGTACAAGTTCATGGTAACAGATGATTGATTTGAGCAGTTGTGAAGGTGTCGGTGCAAGTTCATAGGCTTCTGGTACCCAATTTGTTGATAGCAATCTCATAGGTACAAGTTCAGGGTAACAGATGTTTGATTTGAGCAGTTGTGAAGGTGTCGGTGCAAGTTCATAGGCTTCTGGTACCCAATTGGGTGATAGCAATCTCATAGGTACAAGTTCAGGGTAACAGATGGACGATTTGGGGAGCTGGGAAGGTGTTGGTGCGAGTTTGAGGTCAAGTGATGTGCAATTGAGCAGTGGCAAGGGCGTGGGGGCAAGTTCATAGTCTTCTGGTACCCAATTTGGTGATGGCAATCTCATAGGTACAAGTTCAGTGTAACAGATGATCGATTTGGGCAGTTGTATAGGTGTCGTTGCAAGTTCATAGGCTTCTGGTACCCAATTGGGTGATAGCAATCTCATAGGTACAAGTTCAGGGTAACATACAGACGATTTGGGCTGCGGTGAAGGTGTTGGTGCGAGTTCATATTTTTCGGGTACTCAATTTGGTGATAGCAATCTCATAGGTACAAGTTCAGTGTAACAGATGATCGGTTTGGGCAGTTGTGTAGGTGTCGTTGCAAGTTCATAGGCTTCTGGTACCCAATTGGGTGATAGCAATCTCATAGGTACAAGTTCAGGGTAACATACGGACGATTTGGGCAGCAGTGAAGGTGTTGGTGCGAGTTCATATTTTTCGGGTACTCAATTGGGTGATAGCAATCTCATAGGTACAAGTTCATGGTAACAGATGATTGATTTGAGCAGTTGTGAAGGTGTCGGTGCAAGTTCATAGGCTTCTGGTACCCAATTTGTTGATAGCAATCTCATAGGTACAAGTTCAGGGTAACAGATGTTTGATTTGAGCAGTTGTGAAGGTGTCGGTGCAAGTTCATAGGCTTCTGGTACCCAATTGGGTGATAGCAATCTCATAGGTACAAGTTCAGGGTAACAGATGGACGATTTGGGGAGCTGTGAAGGTGTTGGTGCGAGTTTGAGGTCAAGTGATGTGCAATTGAGCAGTGGCAAGGGCGTGGGGGCAAGTTCATAGTCTTCTGGTACCCAATTTGGTGATAGCAATCTCATAGGTACAACTTCAGGGTAACAGATGATCGATTTGGGCAGTTGTGAAGGTGTCGGTGCAAGTTCATAGGCTTCTGGTACCCAATTGGGTGATAGCAATCTCATAGGTACAAGTTCAGGGTGACAGATGTTTGATTTGAGCAGTTGTGAAGGTGTCGGTGCAAGTTCATAGGCTTCTGGTACCCAATTGGGTGATAGCAATCTCATAGGTACAAGTTCAGGGTAACAGATAGTCGATGTGGGCAGCTTTCAAGGTGTTGGTGCAAGTTCATAGTTTTCTGGTACCCAATTGGGTGATAACAATCTTATAGGTACAAGTTCAGGGTAACAGATGGACGATTTGGGGAGCTGTGAAGGTGTTGGTGCGAGTTTGAGGTCAAGTGATGCCCAATTGAGCAGTGGCAAGAGCGTGGGGGCAAGTTCATAGTCTTCTGGTACCCAATTTGGTGATAGCAATGTCATAGGTACAAGTTCAGTGTAACATATAATCGATTTGGGCAGTTGTGTAGGTGTCGTTGCAAGTTCATAGGCTTCTGGTACCCAATTGGGTGATAGCAATCTCATAGGTACAAGTTCAGGGTAACAGATGGACGATTTGGGGAGCTGTGAAGGTGTTGTTGCGAGTTTGAGGTCAAGTGATGTGCAATTGAGCAGTGGCAAGGGCGTGGGGGCAAGTTCATAGTCTTCTGGTACCCAATTTGGTGATAGCAATCTCATAGGTACAAGTTCAGTGTAACAGATGATCGATTTGGGCAGTTGTGTAGGTGTCGTTGCAAGTTCATAGGCTTCTGGTACCCAATTGGGTGATAGCAATCTCATAGGTACAAGTTCAGGGTAACAGATGATTGATTTAAGCACTTGTGAAGGTGTCGGTGCAAGTTCATAGGCTTCTGGTACCCAATTGGGTGATAGCAATCTCATAGGTACAAGTTCAGGGTAACAGATGGACGATTTGGGCAGCTGTGAAGGTGTCAGTGTAAGTTCATAGTCTTCTGGTACCCAATTGGGTGATAGCAATCTCATAGGTACAAGTTCAGGGTAACAGATGGACGATTTGGGCGGCTGTGAAGGTGTTGGTGTAAGTTCATAGTCTTCGGGTACTCAATTGGGTGATAACAATCTCAAAGGTACAAGTTCAGGGTAACATATGATCGATGGGGGCAGTTGTGAAGGTGTCGGTGCAAGTTCATAGGCTTCTGGTACCCAATTGGGTGATAGCAATCTCATAGGTACAAGTTCAGGGTAACAGATGGACGATTTGGGCAGCTGTGAAGGTGTCGGTGTAAGTTCATAGTCTTCTGGTACCCAATTGGGTGATGACAATCTTATAGGTACAAGTTCAGGGTAACAGATGGACGATTTGGGCAGCTGTCAAGGTGTCGGTGCAAGTTCATAGTCTTCTGGTACCCAATTGTGTAATAGCAATCTCATAGGTACAAGTTCAGGTTAACAGATGGACGATTTGGGCAGCTCTAAAGGTGTTGGTGCAGGTTTGAGGTCAATTGATGCCCAATTAAGCAGTGGCAAGGGCGTGGGGGCAAGTTCATAGTCTTTTGGTGCCCAATTTAATGATAGCAATCTCATAGGTACAAGTTCAGGGTAACAGATAGTCGATTTGGGCAGCTTTCAAGGTGTCGGTGCAAGTTCATAGTTTTCTGGTACCCAATTGGGTGATAACAATCTTATAGGTACAAGTTCAGGGTAACAGATGGACGATTTGGGGAGCTGTGAAGGTGTTGGTGCGAGTTTGAGGTCAAGTGATGCCCAATTGAGCAGTGGCAAGAGCGTGGGGGCAAGTTCATAGTCTTCTGGTACCCAATTTGGTGATAGCAATGTCATAGGTACAAGTTCAGTGTAACAGATAATCGATTTGGGCAGTTGTGTAGGTGTCGTTGCAAGTTCATAGGCTTCTGGTACCCAATTGGGTGATAGCAATCTCATAGGTACAAGTTCAGGGTAACAGATGGACGATTTGGGGAGCTGTGAAGGTGTTGTTGCGAGTTTGAGGTCAAGTGATGTGCAATTGAGCAGTGGCAAGGGCGTGGGGGCAAGTTCATAGTCTTCTGGTACCCAATTTGGTGATAGCAATCTCATAGGTACAAGTTCAGTGTAACAGATGATCGATTTGGGCAGTTGTGTAGGTGTCGTTGCAAGTTCATAGGCTTCTGGTACCCAATTGGGTGATAGCAATCTCATAGGTACAAGTTCAGGGTAACATACGGACGATTTGGGCAGCTCTAAAGGTGTTGGTGCAAGTTTGAGGTCAAGTGATGCCCAATTAAGCAGTGGCAAGGGCGTGGGGGCAAGTTCATAGTCTTCTGGTACCCAATTTGATGATAGCAATCTCATAGGTACAAGTTCAGTGTAACAGATCAACGATTTGGGCAGTTGTGTAGGTGTCATTGCAAGTTCATAGGCTTCTGGTACCCAATTGGGTGATAGCAATCTCATAGGTACACGTTCAGGGTAACATATGGACGATTTGGGCAGCTGTGAAGGTGTTGGTGCGACTTCATATTTTTCGGGTACTCAATTGGGTGATAACAATCTCATAGGTACAAGTTCAGGGTAATAGATGATCGATTTGGGCAGTTGTGAAGGTGTCGGTGCAAGTTCATAGGCTTCTGGTACCCAATTGGGTGATAGCAATCTCATAGGTACAAGTTCAGGGTAACAGATGGACGATTTGGGCGGCTGTGAAGGTGTTGGTGTAAGTTCATAGTCTTCGGGTACTCAATTGGGTGATAACAATCTCAAAGGTACAAGTTCAGGGTAACAGATGGACGATTTGGGCAGCTGTCAAGGTGTCGGTGCAAGTTCATAGTCTTCTGGTACCCAATTGTGTAATAGCAATCTCATAGGTACAAGTTCAGGTTAACAGATGGACGATTTGGGCAGCTCTAAAGGTGTTGGTGCAGGTTTGAGGTCAATTGATGCCCAATTAAGCAGTGGCAAGGGCGTGGGGGCAAGTTCATAGTCTTTTGGTGCCCAATTTAATGATAGCAATCTCATAGGTACAAGTTCAGGGTAACACATAGTCGATTTGGGCAGCTTTCAAGGTGTCGGTGCAAGTTCATAGTTTTCTGGTACCCAATTGGGTGATAACAATCTTATAGGTACAAGTTCAGGGTAACAGATGGACGATTTGGGGAGCTGTGAAGGTGTTGGTGCGAGTTTGAGGTCAAGTGATGCCCAATTGAGCAGTGGCAAGAGCGTGGGGGCAAGTTCATAGTCTTCTGGTACTCAATTGGGTGATAACAATCTCATAGGTACAAGTTCAGGGTAATAGATGATCGATTTGGGCAGTTGTGAAGGTGTCGGTGCAAGTTCATAGGCTTCTGGTACCCAATTGGGTGATAGCAATCTCATAGGTACAAGTTCAGGGTAACAGATGGACGATTTGGGCGGCTGTGAAGGTGTTGGTGTAAGTTCATAGTCTTCGGGTACTCAATTGGGTGATAACAATCTCAAAGGTACAAGTTCAGGGTAACAGATGGACGATTTGGGCAGCTGTGAAGGTGTCGGTGTAAGTTCATAGTCTTCTGGTACCCAATTGGGTGATGACAATCTTATAGGTACAAGTTCAGGGTAACAGATGGACGATTTGGGCAGCTGTCAAGGTGTCGGTGCAAGTTCATAGTCTTCTGGTACCCAATTGTGTAATAGCAATCTCATAGGTACAAGTTCAGGTTAACAGATGGACGATTTGGGCAGCTCTAAAGGTGTTGGTGCAGGTTTGAGGTCAATTGATGCCCAATTAAGCAGTGGCAAGGGCGTGGGGGCAAGTTCATAGTCTTTTGGTGCCCAATTTAATGATAGCAATCTCATAGGTACAAGTTCAGGGTAACAGATAGTCGATTTGGGCAGCTTTCAAGGTGTCGGTGCAAGTTCATAGTTTTCTGGTACCCAATTGGGTGATAACAATCTTATAGGTACAAGTTCAGGGTAACAGATGGACGATTTGGGGAGCTGTGAAGGTGTTGGTGCGAGTTTGAGGTCAAGTGATGCCCAATTGAGCAGTGGCAAGAGCGTGGGGGCAAGTTCATAGTCTTCTGGTACCCAATTTGGTGATAGCAATGTCATAGGTACAAGTTCAGTGTAACAGATAATCGATTTGGGCAGTTGTGTAGGTGTCGTTGCAAGTTCATAGGCTTCTGGTACCCAATTGGGTGATAGCAATCTCATAGGTACAAGTTCAGGGTAACAGATGGACGATTTGGGGAGCTGTGAAGGTGTTGGTGTAAGTTCATAGTCTTCTGGTACCCAATTGGGTGATAGCAATCTCATAGGTACAAGTTCAGGGTAACAGATGGACGATTTGGGCGGCTGTGAAGGTGTTGGTGTAAGTTCATAGTCTTCGGGTACTCAATTGGGTGATAACAATCTCAAAGGTACAAGTTCAGGGTAACAGATGGACGATTTGGGCAGCTGTGAAGGTGTCGGTGTAAGTTCATAGTCTTCTGGTACCCAATTGGGTGATGACAATCTTATAGGTACAAGTTCAGGGTAACAGATGGACGATTTGGGCAGCTGTCAAGGTGTCGGTGCAAGTTCATAGTCTTCTGGTACCCAATTGTGTAATAGCAATCTCATAGGTACAAGTTCAGGTTAACAGATGGACGATTTGGGCAGCTCTAAAGGTGTTGGTGCAGGTTTGAGGTCAATTGATGCCCAATTAAGCAGTGGCAAGGGCGTGGGGGCAAGTTCATAGTCTTTTGGTGCCCAATTTAATGATAGCAATCTCATAGGTACAAGTTCAGGGTAACAGATAGTCGATTTGGGCAGCTTTCAAGGTGTCGGTGCAAGTTCATAGTTTTCTGGTACCCAATTGGGTGATAACAATCTTATAGGTACAAGTTCAGGGTAACAGATGGACGATTTGGGGAGCTGTGAAGGTGTTGGTGCGAGTTTGAGGTCAAGTGATGCCCAATTGAGCAGTGGCAAGAGCGTGGGGGCAAGTTCATAGTCTTCTGGTACCCAATTTGGTGATAGCAATGTCATAGGTACAAGTTCAGTGTAACAGATAATCGATTTGGGCAGTTGTGTAGGTGTCGTTGCAAGTTCATAGGCTTCTGGTACCCAATTGGGTGATAGCAATCTCATAGGTACAAGTTCAGGGTAACAGATGGACGATTTGGGGAGCTGTGAAGGTGTTGTTGCGAGTTTGAGGTCAAGTGATGTGCAATTGAGCAGTGGCAAGGGCGTGGGGGCAAGTTCATAGTCTTCTGGTACCCAATTTGGTGATAGCAATCTCATAGGTACAAGTTCAGTGTAACAGATGATCGATTTGGGCAGTTGTGTAGGTGTCGTTGCAAGTTCATAGGCTTCTGGTACCCAATTGGGTGATAGCAATCTCATAGGTACAAGTTCAGGGTAACATACGGACGATTTGGGCAGCTCTAAAGGTGTTGGTGCAAGTTTGAGGTCAAGTGATGCCCAATTAAGCAGTGGCAAGGGCGTGGGGGCAAGTTCATAGTCTTCTGGTACCCAATTTGATGATAGCAATCTCATAGGTACAAGTTCAGTGTAACAGATCAACGATTTGGGCAGTTGTGTAGGTGTCATTGCAAGTTCATAGGCTTCTGGTACCCAATTGGGTGATAGCAATCTCATAGGTACACGTTCAGGGTAACATATGGACGATTTGGGCAGCTGTGAAGGTGTTGGTGCGACTTCATATTTTTCGGGTACTCAATTGGGTGATAACAATCTCATAGGTACAAGTTCAGGGTAATAGATGATCGATTTGGGCAGTTGTGAAGGTGTCGGTGCAAGTTCATAGGCTTCTGGTACCCAATTGGGTGATAGCAATCTCATAGGTACAAGTTCAGGGTAACAGATGGACGATTTGGGCGGCTGTGAAGGTGTTGGTGTAAGTTCATAGTCTTCGGGTACTCAATTGGGTGATAACAATCTCATAGGTACAAGTTCAGGGTAACAGATGGACGATTTGGGCGGCTGTGAAGGTGTTGGTGTAAGTTCATAGTCTTCGGGTACTCAATTGGGTGATAACAATCTCAAAGGTACAAGTTCAGGGTAACAGATGGACGATTTGGGCAGCTGTGAAGGTGTCGGTGTAAGTTCATAGTCTTCTGGTACCCAATTGGGTGATGACAATCTTATAGGTACAAGTTCAGGGTAACAGATGGACGATTTGGGCAGCTGTCAAGGTGTCGGTGCAAGTTCATAGTCTTCTGGTACCCAATTGTGTAATAGCAATCTCATAGGTACAAGTTCAGGTTAACAGATGGACGATTTGGGCAGCTCTAAAGGTGTTGGTGCAGGTTTGAGGTCAATTGATGCCCAATTAAGCAGTGGCAAGGGCGTGGGGGCAAGTTCATAGTCTTTTGGTGCCCAATTTAATGATAGCAATCTCATAGGTACAAGTTCAGGGTAACAGATAGTCGATTTGGGCAGCTTTCAAGGTGTCGGTGCAAGTTCATAGTTTTCTGGTACCCAATTGGGTGATAACAATCTTATAGGTACAAGTTCAGGGTAACAGATGGACGATTTGGGGAGCTGTGAAGGTGTTGGTGCGAGTTTGAGGTCAAGTGATGCCCAATTGAGCAGTGGCAAGAGCGTGGGGGCAAGTTCATAGTCTTCTGGTACCCAATTTGGTGATAGCAATGTCATAGGTACAAGTTCAGTGTAACAGATAATCGATTTGGGCAGTTGTGTAGGTGTCGTTGCAAGTTCATAGGCTTCTGGTACCCAATTGGGTGATAGCAATCTCATAGGTACAAGTTCAGGGTAACAGATGGACGATTTGGGGAGCTGTGAAGGTGTTGTTGCGAGTTTGAGGTCAAGTGATGTGCAATTGAGCAGTGGCAAGGGCGTGGGGGCAAGTTCATAGTCTTCTGGTACCCAATTTGGTGATAGCAATCTCATAGGTACAAGTTCAGTGTAACAGATGATCGATTTGGGCAGTTGTGTAGGTGTCGTTGCAAGTTCATAGGCTTCTGGTACCCAATTGGGTGATAGCAATCTCATAGGTACAAGTTCAGGGTAACATACGGACGATTTGGGCAGCTCTAAAGGTGTTGGTGCAAGTTTGAGGTCAAGTGATGCCCAATTAAGCAGTGGCAAGGGCGTGGGGGCAAGTTCATAGTCTTCTGGTACCCAATTTGATGATAGCAATCTCATAGGTACAAGTTCAGTGTAACAGATCAACGATTTGGGCAGTTGTGTAGGTGTCATTGCAAGTTCATAGGCTTCTGGTACCCAATTGGGTGATAGCAATCTCATAGGTACACGTTCAGGGTAACATATGGACGATTTGGGCAGCTGTGAAGGTGTTGGTGCGACTTCATATTTTTCGGGTACTCAATTGGGTGATAACAATCTCATAGGTACAAGTTCAGGGTAATAGATGATCGATTTGGGCAGTTGTGAAGGTGTCGGTGCAAGTTCATAGGCTTCTGGTACCCAATTGGGTGATAGCAATCTCATAGGTACAAGTTCAGGGTAACAGATGGACGATTTGGGCGGCTGTGAAGGTGTTGGTGTAAGTTCATAGTCTTCGGGTACTCAATTGGGTGATAACAATCTCAAAGGTACAAGTTCAGGGTAACAGATGGACGATTTGGGCAGCTGTCAAGGTGTCGGTGCAAGTTCATAGTCTTCTGGTACCCAATTGTGTAATAGCAATCTCATAGGTACAAGTTCAGGTTAACAGATGGACGATTTGGGCAGCTCTAAAGGTGTTGGTGCAGGTTTGAGGTCAATTGATGCCCAATTAAGCAGTGGCAAGGGCGTGGGGGCAAGTTCATAGTCTTTTGGTGCCCAATTTAATGATAGCAATCTCATAGGTACAAGTTCAGGGTAACACATAGTCGATTTGGGCAGCTTTCAAGGTGTCGGTGCAAGTTCATAGTTTTCTGGTACCCAATTGGGTGATAACAATCTTATAGGTACAAGTTCAGGGTAACAGATGGACGATTTGGGGAGCTGTGAAGGTGTTGGTGCGAGTTTGAGGTCAAGTGATGCCCAATTGAGCAGTGGCAAGAGCGTGGGGGCAAGTTCATAGTCTTCTGGTACCCAATTTGGTGATAGCAATGTCATAGGTACAAGTTCAGTGTAACAGATAATCGATTTGGGCAGTTGTGTAGGTGTCGTTGCAAGTTCATAGGCTTCTGGTACCCAATTGGGTGATAGCAATCTCATAGGTACAAGTTCAGGGTAACAGATGGACGATTTGGGGAGCTGTGAAGGTGTTGTTGCGAGTTTGAGGTCAAGTGATGTGCAATTGAGCAGTGGCAAGGGCGTGGGGGCAAGTTCATAGTCTTCTGGTACCCAATTTGGTGATAGCAATCTCATAGGTACAAGTTCAGTGTAACAGATGATCGATTTGGGCAGTTGTGTAGGTGTCGTTGCAAGTTCATAGGCTTCTGGTACCCAATTGGGTGATAGCAATCTCATAGGTACAAGTTCAGGGTAACATACGGACGATTTGGGCAGCTCTAAAGGTGTTGGTGCAAGTTTGAGGTCAAGTGATGCCCAATTAAGCAGTGGCAAGGGCGTGGGGGCAAGTTCATAGTCTTCTGGTACCCAATTTGATGATAGCAATCTCATAGGTACAAGTTCAGTGTAACAGATCAACGATTTGGGCAGTTGTGTAGGTGTCATTGCAAGTTCATAGGCTTCTGGTACCCAATTGGGTGATAGCAATCTCATAGGTACACGTTCAGGGTAACATATGGACGATTTGGGCAGCTGTGAAGGTGTTGGTGCGAGTTCATATTTTTCGGGTACTCAATTGGGTGATAACAATCTCATAGGTACAAGTTCAGGGTAATAGATGATCGATTTGGGCAGTTGTGAAGGTGTCGGTGCAAGTTCATAGGCTTCTGGTACCCAATTGGGTGATAGCAATCTCATAGGTACAAGTTCAGGGTAACAGATGGACGATTTGGGCGGCTGTGAAGGTGTTGGTGTAAGTTCATAGTCTTCGGGTACTCAATTGGGTGATAACAATCTCAAAGGTACAAGTTCAGGGTAACAGATGATCGATGGGGGCAGTTGTGAAGGTGTCGGTGCAAGTTCATAGGCTTCTGGTACCCAATTGGGTGATAGCAATCTCATAGGTACAAGTTCAGGGTAACAGATGGACGATTTGGGCAGCTGTGAAGGTGTCGGTGTAAGTTCATAGTCTTCTGGTACCCAATTGGGTGATGACAATCTTATAGGTACAAGTTCAGGGTAACAGATGGACGATTTGGGCAGCTGTCAAGGTGTCGGTGCAAGTTCATAGTCTTCTGGTACCCAATTGTGTAATAGCAATCTCATAGGTACAAGTTCAGGTTAACAGATGGACGATTTGGGCAGCTCTAAAGGTGTTGGTGCAGGTTTGAGGTCAATTGATGCCCAATTAAGCAGTGGCAAGGGCGTGGGGGCAAGTTCATAGTCTTTTGGTGCCCAATTCAATGATAGCAATCTCATAGGTACAAGTTCAGGGTAACAGATAGTCGATTTGGGCAGCTTTCAAGGTGTCGGTGCAAGTTCATAGTTTTCTGGTACCCAATTGGGTGATAACAATCTTATAGGTACAAGTTCAGGGTAACAGATGGACGATTTGGGGAGCTGTGAAGGTGTTGGTGCGAGTTTGAGGTCAAGTGATGCCCAATTGAGCAGTGGCAAGAGCGTGGGGGCAAGTTCATAGTCTTCTGGTACCCAATTTGGTGATAGCAATGTCATAGGTACAAGTTCAGTGTAACAGATAATCGATTTGGGCAGTTGTGTAGGTGTCGTTGCAAGTTCATAGGCTTCTGGTACCCAATTGGGTGATAGCAATCTCATAGGTACAAGTTCAGGGTAACAGATGGACGATTTGGGGAGCTGTGAAGGTGTTGTTGCGAGTTTGAGGTCAAGTGATGTGCAATTGAGCAGTGGCAAGGGCGTGGGGGCAAGTTCATAGTCTTCTGGTACCCAATTTGGTGATAGCAATCTCATAGGTACAAGTTCAGTGTAACAGATGATCGATTTGGGCAGTTGTGTAGGTGTCGTTGCAAGTTCATAGGCTTCTGGTACCCAATTGGGTGATAGCAATCTCATAGGTACAAGTTCAGGGTAACAGATGATTGATTTAAGCACTTGTGAAGGTGTCGGTGCAAGTTCATAGGCTTCTGGTACCCAATTGGGTGATAGCAATCTCATAGGTACAAGTTCAGGGTAACAGATGGACGATTTGGGCAGCTGTGAAGGTGTCAGTGTAAGTTCATAGTCTTCTGGTACCCAATTGGGTGATGACAATCTCATAGGTACAAGTTCAGGGTAACATACGGACGATTTGGGCAGCAGTGAAGGTGTTGGTGCGAGTTCATATTTTTCGGGTACTCAATTGGGTGATAGCAATCTCATAGGTACAAGTTCATGGTAACAGATGCTTGATTTGAGCAGTTGTGAAGGTGTCGGTGCAAGTTCATAGGCTTCTGGTACCCAATTGGGTGATAGCAATCTCATAGGTACAAGTTCAGGGTAACAGATGGACGATTTGGGGAGCTGGGAAGGTGTTGGTGCGAGTTTGAGGTCAAGTGATGTGCAATTGAGCAGTGGCAAGGGCGTGGGGGCAAGTTCATAGTCTTCTGGTACCCAATTTGGTGATGGCAATCTCATAGGTACAAGTTCAGTGTAACAGATGATCGATTTGGGCAGTTGTATAGGTGTCGTTGCAAGTTCATAGGCTTCTGGTACCCAATTGGGTGATAGCAATCTCATAGGTACAAGTTCAGGGTAACATACAGACGATTTGGGCTGCGGTGAAGGTGTTGGTGCGAGTTCATATTTTTCGGGTACTCAATTTGGTGATAGCAATCTCATAGGTACAAGTTCAGTGTAACAGATGATCGGTTTGGGCAGTTGTGTAGGTGTCGTTGCAAGTTCATAGGCTTCTGGTACCCAATTGGGTGATAGCAATCTCATAGGTACAAGTTCAGGGTAACATACGGACGATTTGGGCAGCAGTGAAGGTGTTGGTGCGAGTTCATATTTTTCGGGTACTCAATTGGGTGATAGCAATCTCATAGGTACAAGTTCATGGTAACAGATGATTGATTTGAGCAGTTGTGAAGGTGTCGGTGCAAGTTCATAGGCTTCTGGTACCCAATTTGTTGATAGCAATCTCATAGGTACAAGTTCAGTGTAACAGATGATCGATTTGGGCAGTTGTATAGGTGTCGTTGCAAGTTCATAGGCTTCTGGTACCCAATTGGGTGATAGCAATCTCATAGGTACAAGTTCAGGGTAACATACAGACGATTTGGGCTGCGGTGAAGGTGTTGGTGCGAGTTCATATTTTTCGGGTACTCAATTTGGTGATAGCAATCTCATAGGTACAAGTTCAGTGTAACAGATGATCGGTTTGGGCAGTTGTGTAGGTGTCGTTGCAAGTTCATAGGCTTCTGGTACCCAATTGGGTGATAGCAATCTCATAGGTACAAGTTCAGGGTAACATACGGACGATTTGGGCAGCAGTGAAGGTGTTGGTGCGAGTTCATATTTTTCGGGTACTCAATTGGGTGATAGCAATCTCATAGGTACAAGTTCATGGTAACAGATGATTGATTTGAGCAGTTGTGAAGGTGTCGGTGCAAGTTCATAGGCTTCTGGTACCCAATTTGTTGATAGCAATCTCATAGGTACAAGTTCAGGGTAACAGATGTTTGATTTGAGCAGTTGTGAAGGTGTCGGTGCAAGTTCATAGGCTTCTGGTACCCAATTGGGTGATAGCAATCTCATAGGTACAAGTTCAGGGTAACAGATGATTGATTTGAGCAGTTGTGAAGGTGTCGGTGCAAGTTCATAGGCTTCTGGTACCCAATTTGTTGATAGCAATCTCATAGGTACAAGTTCAGGGTAACAGATGTTTGATTTGAGCAGTTGTGAAGGTGTCGGTGCAAGTTCATAGGCTTCTGGTACCCAATTGGGTGATAGCAATCTCATAGGTACAAGTTCAGGGTAACAGATGGACGATTTGGGGAGCTGTGAAGGTGTTGGTGCGAGTTTGAGGTCAAGTGATGTGCAATTGAGCAGTGGCAAGGGCGTGGGGGCAAGTTCATAGTCTTCTGGTACCCAATTTGGTGATAGCAATCTCATAGGTACAACTTCAGGGTAACAGATGATCGATTTGGGCAGTTGTGAAGGTGTCGGTGCAAGTTCATAGGCTTCTGGTACCCAATTGGGTGATAGCAATCTCATAGGTACAAGTTCAGGGTGACAGATGTTTGATTTGAGCAGTTGTGAAGGTGTCGGTGCAAGTTCATAGGCTTCTGGTACCCAATTGGGTGATAGCAATCTCATAGGTACAAGTTCAGGGTAACAGATGATTGATTTGAGCAGTTGTGAAGGTGTCGGTGCAAGTTCATAGGCTTCTGGTACCCAATTTGTTGATAGCAATCTCATAGGTACAAGTTCAGGGTAACAGATGATTGATTTAAGCACTTGTGAAGGTGTCGGTGCAAGTTCATAGGCTTCTGGTACCCAATTGGGTGATAGCAATCTCATAGGTACAAGTTCAGGGTAACAGATGGACGATTTGGGCAGCTGTGAAGGTGTCAGTGTAAGTTCATAGTCTTCTGGTACCCAATTGGGTGATGACAATCTCATAGGTACAAGTTCAGGGTAACATACGGACGATTTGGGCAGCAGTGAAGGTGTTGGTGCGAGTTCATATTTTTCGGGTACTCAATTGGGTGATAACAATCTCATAGGTACAAGTTCACGGTAACAGATAGTCGATGTGGGCAGCTTTCAAGGTGTCGGTGCAAGTTCATAGTTTTCTGGTACCCAATTGGGTGATAACAATCTTATAGGTACAAGTTCAGGGTAACAGATGGACGATTTGGGGAGCTGTGAAGGTGTTGGTGCGAGTTCATATTTTTCGGGTACTCAATTTGGTGATAGCAATCTCATAGGTACAAGTTCAGTGTAACAGATGATCGGTTTGGGCAGTTGTGTAGGTGTCGTTGCAAGTTCATAGGCTTCTGGTACCCAATTGGGTGATAGCAATCTCATAGGTACAAGTTCAGGGTAACATACGGACGATTTGGGCAGCAGTGAAGGTGTTGGTGCGAGTTCATATTTTTCGGGTACTCAATTGGGTGATAGCAATCTCATAGGTACAAGTTCATGGTAACAGATGATTGATTTGAGCAGTTGTGAAGGTGTCGGTGCAAGTTCATAGGCTTCTGGTACCCAATTTGTTGATAGCAATCTCATAGGTACAAGTTCAGGGTAACAGATGTTTGATTTGAGCAGTTGTGAAGGTGTCGGTGCAAGTTCATAGGCTTCTAGTACCCAATTGGGTGATAGCAATCTCATAGGTACAAGTTCAGGGTAACAGATGGACGATTTGGGGAGCTGTGAAGGTGTTGGTGCGAGTTTGAGGTCAAGTGATGTGCAATTGAGCAGTGGCAAGGGCGTGGGGGCAAGTTCATAGTCTTCTGGTACCCAATTTGGTGATAGCAATCTCATAGGTACAACTTCAGGGTAACAGATGATCGATTTGGGCAGTTGTGAAGGTGTCGGTGCAAGTTCATAGGCTTCTGGTACCCAATTGGGTGATAGCAATCTCATAGGTACAAGTTCAGGGTGACAGATGTTTGATTTGAGCAGTTGTGAAGGTGTCGGTGCAAGTTCATAGGCTTCTGGTACCCAATTGGGTGATAGCAATCTCATAGGTACAAGTTCAGGGTAACAGATGATTGATTTGAGCAGTTGTGAAGGTGTCGGTGCAAGTTCATAGGCTTCTGGTACCCAATTTGTTGATAGCAATCTCATAGGTACAAGTTCAGGGTAACAGATGATTGATTTAAGCACTTGTGAAGGTGTCGGTGCAAGTTCATAGGCTTCTGGTACCCAATTGGGTGATAGCAATCTCATAGGTACAAGTTCAGGGTAACAGATGGACGATTTGGGCAGCTGTGAAGGTGTCAGTGTAAGTTCATAGTCTTCTGGTACCCAATTGGGTGATGACAATCTCATAGGTACAAGTTCAGGGTAACATACGGACGATTTGGGCAGCAGTGAAGGTGTTGGTGCGAGTTCATATTTTTCGGGTACTCAATTGGGTGATAACAATCTCATAGGTACAAGTTCAGGGTAACAGATAGTCGATGTGGGCAGCTTTCAAGGTGTCGGTGCAAGTTCATAGTTTTCTGGTACCCAATTGGGTGATAACAATCTTATAGGTACAAGTTCAGGGTAACAGATGGACGATTTGGGGAGCTGTGAAGGTGTTGGTGCGAGTTTGAGGTCAAGTGATGCCCAATTGAGCAGTGGCAAGAGCGTGGGGGCAAGTTCATAGTCTTCTGGTACCCAATTTGGTGATAGCAATGTCATAGGTACAAGTTCAGTGTAACATATAATCGATTTGGGCAGTTGTGTAGGTGTCGTTGCAAGTTCATAGGCTTCTGGTACCCAATTGGGTGATAGCAATCTCATAGGTACAAGTTCAGGGTAACAGATGGACGATTTGGGGAGCTGTGAAGGTGTTGTTGCGAGTTTGAGGTCAAGTGATGTGCAATTGAGCAGTGGCAAGGGCGTAGGGGCAAGTTCATAGTCTTCTGGTACCCAATTTGGTGATAGCAATCTCATAGGTACAAGTTCAGCGTAACAGATGATCGATTTGGGCAGTTGTGTAGGTGTCGTTGCAAGTTCATAGGCTTCTGGTACCCAATTGGGTGATAGCAATCTCATAGGTACAAGTTCAGGGTAACATACGGACGATTTGGGCAGCAGTGAAGGTGTTGGTGCGAGTTCATATTTTTCGGGTACTCAATTGGGTGATAACAATCTCATAGGTACAAGTTGCGGGTAACAGATGATCGATTTGGGCAGTTGTGGAGGTGTCGGTGCAAGTTCATAGGCTTCTGGTACCCAATTGGGTGATAGCAATCTCATAGGTACAAGTTCAGGGTGACAGATGATTGATTTGAGCAGTTGTGAAGGTGTCGGTGCAAGTTCATAGGCTTCTGGTACCCAATTGGGTGATAGCAATCTCATAGGTACAAGTTCAGGGTAACAGATGATTGATTTGAGCAGTTGTGAAGGTGTCGGTGCAAGTTCATAGGCTTCTGGTACCCAATTGGGTGATAGCAATCTCATAGGTACAAGTTCAGGGTAACATACGGACGATTTGGGGAGCTGTGAAGGTGTTGGTGCGAGTTTGAGGTCAAGTGATGTGCAATTGAGCAGTGGCAAGGGCGTGGGGGCAAGTTCATAGTCTTCTGGTACCCAATTTGGTGATAGCAATCTCATAGGTACAACTTCAGGGTAACAGATGATCGATTTGGGCAGTTGTGAAGGTGTCGGTGCAAGTTCATAGGCTTCTGGTACCCAATTGGGTGATAGCAATCTCATAGGTACAAGTTCAGGGTGACAGATGTTTGATTTGAGCAGTTGTGAAGGTGTCGGTGCAAGTTCATAGGCTTCTGGTACCCAATTGGGTGATAGCAATCTCATAGGTACAAGTTCAGGGTAACAGATGATTGATTTGAGCAGTTGTGAAGGTGTCGGTGCAAGTTCATAGGCTTCTGGTACCCAATTTGGTGATAGCAATCTCATAGGTACAACTTCAGGGTAACAGATGATCGATTTGGGCAGTTGTGAAGGTGTCGGTGCAAGTTCATAGGCTTCTGGTACCCAATTGGGTGATAGCAATCTCATAGGTACAAGTTCAGGGTGACAGATGTTTGATTTGAGCAGTTGTGAAGGTGTCGGTGCAAGTTCATAGGCTTCTGGTACCCAATTGGGTGATAGCAATCTCATAGGTACAAGTTCAGGGTAACAGATGATTGATTTAAGCACTTGTGAAGGTGTCGGTGCAAGTTCATAGGCTTCTGGTACCCAATTGGGTGATAGCAATCTCATAGGTACAAGTTCAGGGTAACAGATGGACGATTTGGGCAGCTGTGAAGGTGTCAGTGTAAGTTCATAGTCTTCTGGTACCCAATTGGGTGATGACAATCTCATAGGTACAAGTTCAGGGTAACATACGGACGATTTGGGCAGCAGTGAAGGTGTTGGTGCGAGTTCATATTTTTCGGGTACTCAATTGGGTGATAACAATCTCATAGGTACAAGTTCAGGGTAACAGATAGTCGATGTGGGCAGCTTTCAAGGTGTCGGTGCAAGTTCATAGTTTTCTGGTACCCAATTGGGTGATAACAATCTTATAGGTACAAGTTCAGGGTAACAGATGGACGATTTGGGGAGCTGTGAAGGTGTTGGTGCGAGTTTGAGGTCAAGTGATGCCCAATTGAGCAGTGGCAAGAGCGTGGGGGCAAGTTCATAGTCTTCTGGTACCCAATTTGGTGATAGCAATGTCATAGGTACAAGTTCAGTGTAACATATAATCGATTTGGGCAGTTGTGTAGGTGTCGTTGCAAGTTCATAGGCTTCTGGTACCCAATTGGGTGATAGCAATCTCATAGGTACAAGTTCAGGGTAACAGATGGACGATTTGGGGAGCTGTGAAGGTGTTGTTGCGAGTTTGAGGTCAAGTGATGTGCAATTGAGCAGTGGCAAGGGCGTAGGGGCAAGTTCATAGTCTTCTGGTACCCAATTTGGTGATAGCAATCTCATAGGTACAAGTTCAGCGTAACAGATGATCGATTTGGGCAGTTGTGTAGGTGTCGTTGCAAGTTCATAGGCTTCTGGTACCCAATTGGGTGATAGCAATCTCATAGGTACAAGTTCAGGGTAACATACGGACGATTTGGGCAGCAGTGAAGGTGTTGGTGCGAGTTCATATTTTTCGGGTACTCAATTGGGTGATAACAATCTCATAGGTACAAGTTGCGGGTAACAGATGATCGATTTGGGCAGTTGTGGAGGTGTCGGTGCAAGTTCATAGGCTTCTGGTACCCAATTGGGTGATAGCAATCTCATAGGTACAAGTTCAGGGTGACAGATGATTGATTTGAGCAGTTGTGAAGGTGTCGGTGCAAGTTCATAGGCTTCTGGTACCCAATTGGGTGATAGCAATCTCATAGGTACAAGTTCAGGGTAACAGATGATTGATTTGAGCAGTTGTGAAGGTGTCGGTGCAAGTTCATAGGCTTCTGGTACCCAATTGGGTGATAGCAATCTCATAGGTACAAGTTCAGGGTAACATACGGACGATTTGGGGAGCTGTGAAGGTGTTGGTGCGAGTTTGAGGTCAAGTGATGTGCAATTGAGCAGTGGCAAGGGCGTGGGGGCAAGTTCATAGTCTTCTGGTACCCAATTTGGTGATAGCAATCTCATAGGTACAACTTCAGGGTAACAGATGATCGATTTGGGCAGTTGTGAAGGTGTCGGTGCAAGTTCATAGGCTTCTGGTACCCAATTGGGTGATAGCAATCTCATAGGTACAAGTTCAGGGTGACAGATGTTTGATTTGAGCAGTTGTGAAGGTGTCGGTGCAAGTTCATAGGCTTCTGGTACCCAATTGGGTGATAGCAATCTCATAGGTACAAGTTCAGGGTAACAGATGATTGATTTGAGCAGTTGTGAAGGTGTCGGTGCAAGTTCATAGGCTTCTGGTACCCAATTGGGTGATAGCAATCTCATAGGTACAAGTTCAGGGTAACATACGGACGATTTGGGGAGCTGTGAAGGTGTTGGTGCGAGTTTGAGGTCAAGTGATGTGCAATTGAGCAGTGGCAAGGGCGTGGGGGCAAGTTCATAGTCTTCTGGTACCCAATTTGGTGATAGCAATCTCATAGGTACAACTTCAGGGTAACAGATGATCGATTTGGGCAGTTGTGAAGGTGTCGGTGCAAGTTCATAGGCTTCTGGTACCCAATTGGGTGATAGCAATCTCATAGGTACAAGTTCAGGGTGACAGATGTTTGATTTGAGCAGTTGTGAAGGTGTCGGTGCAAGTTCATAGGCTTCTGGTACCCAATTGGGTGATAGCAATCTCATAGGTACAAGTTCAGGGTAACAGATGATTGATTTGAGCAGTTGTGAAGGTGTCGGTGCAAGTTCATAGGCTTCTGGTACCCAATTTGGTGATAGCAATCTCATAGGTACAACTTCAGGGTAACAGATGATCGATTTGGGCAGTTGTGAAGGTGTCGGTGCAAGTTCATAGGCTTCTGGTACCCAATTGGGTGATAGCAATCTCATAGGTACAAGTTCAGGGTGACAGATGTTTGATTTGAGCAGTTGTGAAGGTGTCGGTGCAAGTTCATAGGCTTCTGGTACCCAATTGGGTGATAGCAATCTCATAGGTACAAGTTCAGGGTAACAGATGATTGATTTAAGCACTTGTGAAGGTGTCGGTGCAAGTTCATAGGCTTCTGGTACCCAATTGGGTGATAGCAATCTCATAGGTACAAGTTCAGGGTAACAGATGGACGATTTGGGCAGCTGTGAAGGTGTCAGTGTAAGTTCATAGTCTTCTGGTACCCAATTGGGTGATGACAATCTCATAGGTACAAGTTCAGGGTAACATACGGACGATTTGGGCAGCAGTGAAGGTGTTGGTGCGAGTTCATATTTTTCGGGTACTCAATTGGGTGATAACAATCTCATAGGTACAAGTTCAGGGTAACAGATAGTCGATGTGGGCAGCTTTCAAGGTGTCGGTGCAAGTTCATAGTTTTCTGGTACCCAATTGGGTGATAACAATCTTATAGGTACAAGTTCAGGGTAACAGATGGACGATTTGGGGAGCTGTGAAGGTGTTGGTGCGAGTTTGAGGTCAAGTGATGCCCAATTGAGCAGTGGCAAGAGCGTGGGGGCAAGTTCATAGTCTTCTGGTACCCAATTTGGTGATAGCAATGTCATAGGTACAAGTTCAGTGTAACATATAATCGATTTGGGCAGTTGTGTAGGTGTCGTTGCAAGTTCATAGGCTTCTGGTACCCAATTGGGTGATAGCAATCTCATAGGTACAAGTTCAGGGTAACAGATGGACGATTTGGGGAGCTGTGAAGGTGTTGTTGCGAGTTTGAGGTCAAGTGATGTGCAATTGAGCAGTGGCAAGGGCGTAGGGGCAAGTTCATAGTCTTCTGGTACCCAATTTGGTGATAGCAATCTCATAGGTACAAGTTCAGCGTAACAGATGATCGATTTGGGCAGTTGTGTAGGTGTCGTTGCAAGTTCATAGGCTTCTGGTACCCAATTGGGTGATAGCAATCTCATAGGTACAAGTTCAGGGTAACATACGGACGATTTGGGCAGCAGTGAAGGTGTTGGTGCGAGTTCATATTTTTCGGGTACTCAATTGGGTGATAACAATCTCATAGGTACAAGTTGCGGGTAACAGATGATCGATTTGGGCAGTTGTGGAGGTGTCGGTGCAAGTTCATAGGCTTCTGGTACCCAATTGGGTGATAGCAATCTCATAGGTACAAGTTCAGGGTGACAGATGATTGATTTGAGCAGTTGTGAAGGTGTCGGTGCAAGTTCATAGGCTTCTGGTACCCAATTGGGTGATAGCAATCTCATAGGTACAAGTTCAGGGTAACAGATGATTGATTTGAGCAGTTGTGAAGGTGTCGGTGCAAGTTCATAGGCTTCTGGTACCCAATTGGGTGATAGCAATCTCATAGGTACAAGTTCAGGGTAACATACGGACGATTTGGGGAGCTGTGAAGGTGTTGGTGCGAGTTTGAGGTCAAGTGATGTGCAATTGAGCAGTGGCAAGGGCGTGGGGGCAAGTTCATAGTCTTCTGGTACCCAATTTGGTGATAGCAATCTCATAGGTACAACTTCAGGGTAACAGATGATCGATTTGGGCAGTTGTGAAGGTGTCGGTGCAAGTTCATAGGCTTCTGGTACCCAATTGGGTGATAGCAATCTCATAGGTACAAGTTCAGGGTGACAGATGTTTGATTTGAGCAGTTGTGAAGGTGTCGGTGCAAGTTCATAGGCTTCTGGTACCCAATTGGGTGATAGCAATCTCATAGGTACAAGTTCAGGGTAACAGATGATTGATTTGAGCAGTTGTGAAGGTGTCGGTGCAAGTTCATAGGCTTCTGGTACCCAATTGGGTGATAGCAATCTCATAGGTACAAGTTCAGGGTAACATACGGACGATTTGGGGAGCTGTGAAGGTGTTGGTGCGAGTTTGAGGTCAAGTGATGTGCAATTGAGCAGTGGCAAGGGCGTGGGGGCAAGTTCATAGTCTTCTGGTACCCAATTTGGTGATAGCAATCTCATAGGTACAACTTCAGGGTAACAGATGATCGATTTGGGCAGTTGTGAAGGTGTCGGTGCAAGTTCATAGGCTTCTGGTACCCAATTGGGTGATAGCAATCTCATAGGTACAAGTTCAGGGTGACAGATGTTTGATTTGAGCAGTTGTGAAGGTGTCGGTGCAAGTTCATAGGCTTCTGGTACCCAATTGGGTGATAGCAATCTCATAGGTACAAGTTCAGGGTAACAGATGATTGATTTGAGCAGTTGTGAAGGTGTCGGTGCAAGTTCATAGGCTTCTGGTACCCAATTTGTTGATAGCAATCTCATAGGTACAAGTTCAGGGTAACAGATGATTGATTTAAGCACTTGTGAAGGTGTCGGTGCAAGTTCATAGGCTTCTGGTACCCAATTGGGTGATAGCAATCTCATAGGTACAAGTTCAGGGTAACAGATGGACGATTTGGGCAGCTGTGAAGGTGTCGGTGCAAGTTCATAGGCTTCTGGTACCCAATTGGGTGATAGCAATCTCATAGGTACAAGTTCAGGGTAACAGATGATCGATTTGGGCAGTTGTGAAGGTGTCGGTGCAAGTTCATAGGCTTCTGGTACCCAATTGGGTGATAGCAATCTCATAGGTACAAGTTCAGGGTGACAGATGTTTGATTTGAGCAGTTGTGAAGGTGTCGATGCAAGTTCATAGTCTTCTGGTACCCAATTTGGTGATAGCAATCTCATAGGTACAAGTTCAGTGTAACAGATGATCGATTTAGGCAGTTGTGTAGGTGTCGTTGCAAGTTCATAGGCTTCTGGTACCTAATTGGGTGATAGCAATCTCATAGGTACAAGTTCAGGGTAACAGATGATTGATTTGAGCAGTTGTGAAGGTGTCGGTGCAAGTTCATAGGCTTCTGGTACCCAATTTGTTGATAGCAATCTCATAGGTACAAGTTCAGGGTAACAGATGATTGATTTAAGCACTTGTGAAGGTGTCGGTGCAAGTTCATAGGCTTCTGGTACCCAATTGGGTGATAGCAATCTCATAGGTACAACTTCAGGGTAACAGATGATCGATTTGGGCAGTTGTGAAGGTGTCGGTGCAAGTTCATAGGCTTCTGGTACCCAATTGGGTGATAGCAATCTCATAGGTACAAGTTCAGGGTAACAGATGATCGATTTGGGCAGTTGTGAAGGTGTCGGTGCAAGTTCATAGGCTTCTGGTACCCAATTGGGTGATAGCAATCTCATAGGTACAAGTTCAGGGTGACAGATGTTTGATTTGAGCAGTTGTGAAGGTGTCGATGCAAGTTCATAGTCTTCTGGTACCCAATTTGGTGATAGCAATCTCATAGGTACAAGTTCAGTGTAACAGATGATCGATTTAGGCAGTTGTGTAGGTGTCGTTGCAAGTTCATAGGCTTCTGGTACCTAATTGGGTGATAGCAATCTCATAGGTACAAGTTCAGGGTAACATACGGACGATTTGGGCAGCGGTGAAGGTGTTGGTGCGAGTTCATATTTTTTGGGTACTCAATTGGGTGATAACAATCTCATAGGTACAAGTTCAGGGTAACAGATGATCGATTTGGGCAGTTGTGAAGGTGTCGGTGCAAGTTCATAGGCTTCTGGTACCCAATTGGGTGATAGCAATCTCATAGGTACAAGTTCAGGGTAACAGATGATTGATTTGAGCAGTTGTGAAGGTGTCGGTGCAAGTTCATAGGCTTCTGGTACCCAATTTGTTGATAGCAATCTCATAGGTACAAGTTCAGGGTAACAGATGATTGATTTAAGCACTTGTGAAGGTGTCGGTGCAAGTTCATAGGCTTCTGGTACCCAATTGGGTGATAGCAATCTCATAGGTACAAGTTCAGGGTAACAGATGGACGATTTGGGCAGCTGTGAAGGTGTCGGTGTAAGTTCATAGTCTTCTGGTACCCAATTGGGTGATGACAATCTCATAGGTACAAGTTCAGGGTAACAGATGTTTGATTTGGGGAGCTGTGAAGGTGTTGGTGCGAGTTTGAGGTCAAGTGATGTGCAATTGAGCAGTGGCAAGGGCGTGGGGGCAAGTTCATAGTCTTCTGGTACCCAATTTGGTGATAGCAATCTCATAGGTACAAGTTCAGGGTAACAGATGATCGATTTGGGCAGTTGTGAAGGTGTCGGTGCAAGTTCATAGGCTTCTGGTACCCAATTGGGTGATAGCAATCTCATAGGTACAAGTTCAGGGTGACAGATGTTTGATTTGAGCAGTTGTGAAGGTGTCGGTGCAAGTTCATAGGCTTCTGGTACCCAATTGGGTGATAGCAATCTCATAGGTACAAGTTCAGGGTAACAGATGGACGATTTGGGGAGCTGGGAAGGTGTTGGTGCGAGTTTAAGGTCAAGTGATGTGCAATTGAGCAGTGGCAAGGGCGTGGGGGCAAGTTCATAGTCTTCTGGTACCCAATTTGGTGATAGCAATCTCATAGGTACAAGTTCAGTGTAACAGATGATCGATTTGGGCAGTTGTGTAGGTGTCGGTGCAAGTTCATAGGCTTCTGGTACCCAATTGGGTGATAGCAATCTCATAGGTACAAGTTCAGGGTGACAGATGTTTGATTTGAGCAGTTGTGAAGGTGTCGGTGCAAGTTCATAGGCTTCTGGTACCCAATTGGGTGATAGCAATCTCATAGGTACAAGTTCAGGGTAACAGATGGACGATTTGGGGAGCTGGGAAGGTGTTGGTGCGAGTTTGAGGTCAAGTGATGTGCAATTGAGCAGTGGCAAGGGCGTGGGGGCAAGTTCATAGTCTTCTGGTACCCAATTTGGTGATAGCAATCTCATAGGTACAAGTTCAGTGTAACAGATGATCGATTTGGGCAGTTGTGTAGGTGTCGTTGCAAGTTCATAGGCTTCTGGTACCTAATTGAGTGATAGCAATCTCATAGGTACAAGTTCAGGGTAACATACGGACGATTTGGGCAGCGGTGAAGGTGTTGGTGCGAGTTCATATTTTTTGGGTACCCAATTTGGTGATAGCAATCTCATAGGTACAAGTTCAGGGTAACAGATGATCGATTTGGGCAGTTGTGAAGGTGTCGGTGCAAGTTCATAGGCTTCTGGTACCCAATTGGGTGATAGCAATGTCATAGGTACAAGTTCAGGGTAACAGATGATTGATTTGAGCAGTTGTGAAGGTGTCGGTGCAAGTTCATAGGCTTCTGGTACCCAATTTGGTGATAGCAATCTCATAGGTACAAGTTCAGGGTAACAGATGTTTGATTTGAGCAGTTGTGAAGGTGTCGGTGCAAGTTCATAGGCTTCTGGTACCCAATTGGGTGATAGCAATCTCATAGGTACAAGTTCAGGGTAACAGATGGACGATTTGGGGAGCTGTGAAGGTGTTGGTGCGAGTTTGAGGTCAAGTGATGTGCAATTGAGCAGTGGCAAGGGCGTGGGGGCAAGTTCATAGTCTTCTGGTACCCAATTTGGTGATAGCAATCTCATAGGTACAAGTTCAGGGTAACAGATGGACGATTTGGGCAGCTGTGAAGGTGTCGGTGTAAGTTCATAGTCTTCTGGTACCCAATTGGGTGATGACAATCTCATAGGTACAAGTTCAGGGTAACAGATGTTTGATTTGGGGAGCTGTGAAGGTGTTGGTGCGAGTTTGAGGTCAAGTGATGTGCAATTGAGCAGTGGCAAGGGCGTGGGGGCAAGTTCATAGTCTTCTGGTACCCAATTTGGTGATAGCAATCTCATAGGTACAAGTTCAGGGTAACAGATGATCGATTTGGGCAGTTGTGAAGGTGTCGGTGCAAGTTCATAGGCTTCTGGTACCCAATTGGGTGATAGCAATCTCATAGGTACAAGTTCAGGGTGACAGATGTTTGATTTGAGCAGTTGTGAAGGTGTCGGTGCAAGTTCATAGGCTTCTGGTACCCAATTGGGTGATAGCAATCTCATAGGTACAAGTTCAGGGTAACAGATGGACGATTTGGGGAGCTGGGAAGGTGTTGGTGCGAGTTTGAGGTCAAGTGATGTGCAATTGAGCAGTGGCAAGGGCGTGGGGGCAAGTTCATAGTCTTCTGGTACCCAATTTGGTGATAGCAATCTCATAGGTACAAGTTTAGTGTAACAGATGATCGATTTGGGCAGTTGTGTAGGTGTCGTTGCAAGTTCATAGGCTTCTGGTACCTAATTGGGTGATAGCAATCTCATAGGTACAAGTTCAGTGTAACAGATGATCGATTTGGGCAGTTGTGTAGGTGTCGTTGCAAGTTCATAGGCTTCTGGTACCTAATTGGGTGATAGCAATCTCATAGGTACAAGTTCAGGGTAACATACGGACGATTTGGGCAGCGGTGAAGGTGTTGGTGCGAGTTCATATTTTTTGGGTACTCAATTGGGTGATAACAATCTCATAGGTACAAGTTCAGGGTAACAGATGATCGATTTGGGCAGTTGTGAAGGTGTCGGTGCAAGTTCATAGTCTTCTGGTACCCAATTTGGTGATAGCAATCTCATAGGTACAAGTTCAGGGTAACAGATGATCGATTTGGGCAGTTGTGAAGGTGTCGGTGCAAGTTCATAGGCTTCTGGTACCTAATTGGGTGATAGCAATCTCATAGGTACAAGTTCAGTGTAACAGATGATCGATTTGGGCAGTTGTGTAGGTGTCGTTGCAAGTTCATAGGCTTCTGGTACCTAATTGGGTGATAGCAATCTCATAGGTACAAGTTCAGGGTAACATACGGACGATTTGGGCAGCGGTGAAGGTGTTGGTGCGAGTTCATATTTTTTGGGTACTCAATTGGGTGATAACAATCTCATAGGTACAAGTTCAGGATAACAGATGATCGATTTGGGCAGTTGTGAAGGTGTCGGTGCAAGTTCATAGTCTTCTGGTACCCAATTTGGTGATAGCAATCTCATAGGTATAAGTTCAGGGTAACAGATGATCGATTTGGGCAGTTGTGAAGGTGTCGGTGCAAGTTCATAGGCTTCTGGTACCCAATTGGGTGATAGCAATCTTATAGGTACAAGTTCAGGGTGACAGATGTTTGATTTGAGCAGTTGTGAAGGTGTCGGTGCAAGTTCATAGTCTTCTGGTACCCAATTTGGTGATAGCAATCTCATAGCTACAAGTTCAGGGTAACAGATGATCGATTTGGGCAGTTGTGAAGGTGTCGGTGCAAGTTCATAGGCTTCTGGTACCCAATTGGGTGATAGCAATCTCATAGGTACAAGTTCAGGGTGACAGATGTTTGATTTGAGCAGTTGTGAAGGTGTCGGTGCAAGTTCATAGGCTTCTGGTACCCAATTGGGTGATAGCAATCTCATAGGTACAAGTTCAGGGTAACAGATGGACGATTTGGGGAGCTGGGAAGGTGTTGGTGCGAGTTTGAGGTCAAGTGATGTGCAATTGAGCAGTGGCAAGGGCGTGGGGGCAAGTTCATAGTCTTCTGGTACCCAATTTGGTGATAGCAATCTCATAGGTACAAGTTCAGTGTAACAGATGATCGATTTGGGCAGTTGTGTAGGTGTCGTTGCAAGTTCATAGGCTTCTGGTACCTAATTGGGTGATAGCAATCTCATAGGTACAAGTTCAGTGTAACAGATGATCGATTTGGGCAGTTGTGTAGGTGTCGTTGCAAGTTCATAGGCTTCTGGTACCTAATTGGGTGATAGCAATCTCATAGGTACAAGTTCAGGGTAACAGATGATTGATTTGAGCAGTTGTGAAGGTGTCGGTGCAAGTTCATAGGCTTCTGGTACACAATTTGTTGATAGCAATCTCATAGGTACAAGTTCAGGGTAACAGATGATTGATTTAAGCACTTGTGAAGGTGTCGGTGCAAGTTCATAGGCTTCTGGTACCCAATTGGGTGATAGCAATCTCATAGGTACAAGTTCAGGGTAACAGATGGACGATTTGGGCAGCTGTGAAGGTGTCGGTGTAAGTTCATAGTCTTCTGGTACCCAATTGGGTGATGACAATCTCATAGGTACAAGTTCAGGGTAACAGATGTTTGATTTGGGGAGCTGTGAAGGTGTTGGTGCGAGTTTGAGGTCAAGTGATGTGCAATTGAGCAGTGGCAAGGGCGTGGGGGCAAGTTCATAGTCTTCTGGTACCCAATTTGGTGATAGCAATCTCATAGGTACAAGTTCAGGGTAACAGATGATCGATTTGGGCAGTTGTGAAGGTGTCGGTGCAAGTTCATAGGCTTCTGGTACCCAATTGGGTGATAGCAATCTCATAGGTACAAGTTCAGGGTGACAGATGTTTGATTTGAGCAGTTGTGAAGGTGTCGGTGCAAGTTCATAGGCTTCTGGTACCCAATTGGGTGATAGCAATCTCATAGGTACAAGTTCAGGGTAACAGATGGACGATTTGGGGAGCTGGGAAGGTGTTGGTGCGAGTTTAAGGTCAAGTGATGTGCAATTGAGCAGTGGCAAGGGCGTGGGGGCAAGTTCATAGTCTTCTGGTACCCAATTTGGTGATAGCAATCTCATAGGTACAAGTTCAGTGTAACAGATGATCGATTTGGGCAGTTGTGTAGGTGTCGGTGCAAGTTCATAGGCTTCTGGTACCCAATTGGGTGATAGCAATCTCATAGGTACAAGTTCAGGGTGACAGATGTTTGATTTGAGCAGTTGTGAAGGTGTCGGTGCAAGTTCATAGGCTTCTGGTACCCAATTGGGTGATAGCAATCTCATAGGTACAAGTTCAGGGTAACAGATGGACGATTTGGGGAGCTGGGAAGGTGTTGGTGCGAGTTTGAGGTCAAGTGATGTGCAATTGAGCAGTGGCAAGGGCGTGGGGGCAAGTTCATAGTCTTCTGGTACCCAATTTGGTGATAGCAATCTCATAGGTACAAGTTCAGTGTAACAGATGATCGATTTGGGCAGTTGTGTAGGTGTCGTTGCAAGTTCATAGGCTTCTGGTACCTAATTGAGTGATAGCAATCTCATAGGTACAAGTTCAGGGTAACATACGGACGATTTGGGCAGCGGTGAAGGTGTTGGTGCGAGTTCATATTTTTTGGGTACCCAATTTGGTGATAGCAATCTCATAGGTACAAGTTCAGGGTAACAGATGATCGATTTGGGCAGTTGTGAAGGTGTCGGTGCAAGTTCATAGGCTTCTGGTACCCAATTGGGTGATAGCAATGTCATAGGTACAAGTTCAGGGTAACAGATGATTGATTTGAGCAGTTGTGAAGGTGTCGGTGCAAGTTCATAGGCTTCTGGTACCCAATTTGGTGATAGCAATCTCATAGGTACAAGTTCAGGGTAACAGATGATCGATTTGGGCAGTTGTGAAGGTGTCGGTGCAAGTTCATAGGCTTCTGGTACCCAATTGGGTGATAGCAATCTCATAGGTACAAGTTCAGGGTGACAGATGTTTGATTTGAGCAGTTGTGAAGGTGTCGGTGCAAGTTCATAGTCTTCTGGTACCCAATTTGGTGATAGCAATCTCATAGGTACAAGTTCAGTGTAACAGATGATCGATTTGGGCAGTTGTGTAGGTGTCGTTGCAAGTTCATAGGCTTCTGGTACCTAATTGGGTGATAGCAATCTCATAGGTACATGTTCAGGGTAACATACGGACGATTTGGGCAGCGGTGAAGGTGTTGGTGCGAGTTCATATTTTTTGGGTACTCAATTGGGTGATAACAATCTCATAGGTACAAGTTCAGGGTAACAGATGATCGATTTGGGCAGTTGTGAAGGTGTCGGTGCAAGTTCATAGGCTTCTGGTACCCAATTGGGTGATAGCAATCTCATAGGTACAAGTTCAGGGTAACAGATGGACGATTTGGGGAGCTGGGAAGGTGTTGGTGCGAGTTTGAGGTCAAGTGATGTGCAATTGAGCAGTGGCAAGGGCGTGGGGGCAAGTTCATAGTCTTCTGGTACCCAATTTGGTGATAGCAATCTCATAGGTACAAGTTCAGTGTAACAGATGATCGATTTGGGCAGTTGTGTAGGTGTCGTTGCAAGTTCATAGGCTTCTGGTACCTAATTGAGTGATAGCAATCTCATAGGTACAAGTTCAGGGTAACATACGGACGATTTGGGCAGCGGTGAAGGTGTTGGTGCGAGTTCATATTTTTTGGGTACCCAATTTGGTGATAGCAATCTCATAGGTACAAGTTCAGGGTAACAGATGATCGATTTGGGCAGTTGTGAAGGTGTCGGTGCAAGTTCATAGGCTTCTGGTACCCAATTGGGTGATAGCAATGTCATAGGTACAAGTTCAGGGTAACAGATGATTGATTTGAGCAGTTGTGAAGGTGTCGGTGCAAGTTCATAGGCTTCTGGTACCCAATTTGGTGATAGCAATCTCATAGGTACAAGTTCAGGGTAACAGATGATCGATTTGGGCAGTTGTGAAGGTGTCGGTGCAAGTTCATAGGCTTCTGGTACCCAATTGGGTGATAGCAATCTCATAGGTACAAGTTCAGGGTGACAGATGTTTGATTTGAGCAGTTGTGAAGGTGTCGGTGCAAGTTCATAGTCTTCTGGTACCCAATTTGGTGATAGCAATCTCATAGGTACAAGTTCAGTGTAACAGATGATCGATTTGGGCAGTTGTGTAGGTGTCGTTGCAAGTTCATAGGCTTCTGGTACCTAATTGGGTGATAGCAATCTCATAGGTACATGTTCAGGGTAACATACGGACGATTTGGGCAGCGGTGAAGGTGTTGGTGCGAGTTCATATTTTTTGGGTACTCAATTGGCTGATAACAATCTCATAGGTACAAGTTCAGGGTAACAGATGATCGATTTGGGCAGTTGTGAAGGTGTCGGTGCAAGTTCATAGGCTTCTGGTACCCAATTGGGTGATAGCAATCTCATAGGTACAAGTTCAGGGTAACAGATGGACGATTTGGGGAGCTGGGAAGGTGTTGGTGCGAGTTTGAGGTCAAGTGATGTGCAATTGAGCAGTGGCAAGGGCGTGGGGGCAAGTTCATAGTCTTCTGGTACCCAATTTGGTGATAGCAATCTCATAGGTACAAGTTCAGTGTAACAGATGATCGATTTGGGCAGTTGTGTAGGTGTCGTTGCAAGTTCATAGGCTTCTGGTACCTAATTGAGTGATAGCAATCTCATAGGTACAAGTTCAGGGTAACATACGGACGATTTGGGCAGCGGTGAAGGTGTTGGTGCGAGTTCATATTTTTTGGGTACCCAATTTGGTGATAGCAATCTCATAGGTACAAGTTCAGGGTAACAGATGATCGATTTGGGCAGTTGTGAAGGTGTCGGTGCAAGTTCATAGGCTTCTGGTACCCAATTGAGTGATAGCAATGTCATAGGTACAAGTTCAGGGTAACAGATGATTGATTTGAGCAGTTGTGAAGGTGTCGGTGCAAGTTCATAGGCTTCTGGTACCCAATTTGGTGATAGCAATCTCATAGGTACAAGTTCAGGGTAACAGATGATCGATTTGGGCAGTTGTGAAGGTGTCGGTGCAAGTTCATAGGCTTCTGGTACCCAATTGGGTGATAGCAATCTCATAGGTACAAGTTCAGGGTGACAGATGTTTGATTTGAGCAGTTGTGAAGGTGTCGGTGCAAGTTCATAGTCTTCTGGTACCCAATTTGGTGATAGCAATCTCATAGGTACAAGTTCAGTGTAACAGATGATCGATTTGGGCAGTTGTGTAGGTGTCGTTGCAAGTTCATAGGCTTCTGGTACCTAATTGGGTGATAGCAATCTCATAGGTACATGTTCAGGGTAACATACGGACGATTTGGGCAGCGGTGAAGGTGTTGGTGCGAGTTCATATTTTTTGGGTACTCAATTGGGTGATAACAATCTCATAGGTACAAGTTCAGGGTAACAGATGATCGATTTGGGCAGTTGTGAAGGTGTCGGTGCAAGTTCATAGGCTTCTGGTACCCAATTGGGTGATAGCAATCTCATAGGTACAAGTTCAGGGTAACAGATGATCGATTTGGGCAGTTGTGAAGATGTCGGTGCAAGTTCATAGGCTTCTGGTAC